>BQNB010089833.1:2437-27306 GCA_026074375.1 Tanacetum coccineum
ATTTTAATCAAAAAAATTAAGGTACATTTTTATCGTCTCGTTATTAGCTTTCACAATTTGCCGTTATTAGCTTTCACAATTTGTATTTTTCTTTTTAAAACATGTTCTCCAACAAAACATGTGAGAGATTGTCAAATAAACAAAAAAAGTTAAAAGTTTATAGGAGTTTTTGGATAAAGCACTTTGTATCTGATTTTTTCAACCGAATAGAGAGTGAAATATCTAAAAACACGATACTACTAACTAGCATGTTTAAACAACATACACATATGGTATATAAGTAGCCAAGAACTTCTATCTTGAGCCTATGTGGGATATAGTGTTAGGATACAAGGTTACCAACAGAGAGAAATGAAATTAACTATTTTCTATGTAGATCTACTTGCTCTAAAGAATTACTGTCCATATGCATAGCAAATGAACGAAACATTAATATAACCCGTGCTTGAATCTTTGGAAAGCCCACCTGCTGTTGATTCAGTTTAAATGCGGTTTGAGGACCATTCCATACTCATGCCCGCTTCTTTACAAAATGGCATCCTGAAATCGAGTTTTCGTAGAATAAGTATGACATTCTTAAGATGTAGAAAATGGTCAAACGGGTAAAAGATGTAGAATTTTATTGTTATACAATAACATATATATAAAACATGTACTTATGATTGATATAGTCCAATGTGTGAGCGTATATTTCATAGCATTTCAGCAAAATGTCTCTCAATACATGGAGACTTAGAAATGTGTTTCCACCAAATAGGGATCTTCTTGTTCATATGAACGTAGTGTAAATGATATTCATATTTAACAGTGTATATCTTATGAGTAAGCGTTGTTATTAGTTTTATTACCAGACACTTTAAAGAAGCTAGTCCGACTTTTATATCATTATAAAGATTTGAATCAGTGAGATGCGACAAAGGAACATCGACTTTTATATCATTCGTTGGTCTTCAAATCTACTTTTTAGTTAGATGTTTTAGGATAAATAATGATTTAAATTGTGCGAATGACAGCTACATTATAATGTTACTCAATAGGTGTGAATCGGTGGGGACACCCTGACCCAGGTACCACACCACCGAGTTGTCTACCTGACCCTTCCCCAAGGACCAAGCCCCGGGCAATGATCTCATGTCTGACCAAACTAATCAAAGCATCCTATTGTGGATTATGGACCTTTAGATTTAGACACCCTTGAATATCCAAAGTCGATAAATATCTAAACATGATGATTGAAATAGTAGTTGTCGATGGACACTATGGTTCTTGTGTATATCTAAGATCACACCAGAACGAAAATATGTATGGCACTATCTAGATGAAAATAAGATACTCCAACTCGTTATGAACATTTAACTGTGAGTAAAATATGCAGATTTCGTATATGCTTATGATATGTGTATGAATTATCTTATGGGTGATATGTGTATGAATTATTAGCATAAAAACTTAACCAACAATCTCTATCTTTAGCCTATGCGGGATAAAGTATTAGCATAAAAACTTTAAAAAGATCAACATAAAAATAATGCAAGAGTTATTAACAATTGGTGAAAGAAAGACATGTTGCTCAAAACACAAAATTTAAGTTTAGAAGCGACTAGCTTATGTGTTTCGATAACGTGAAGTTATAAGTTGTTATTGCTCTAAAAATGAAAGATTGCAAATGTTTAAGTGATTTCTTATACGTAAAAAAGGTAAGTGTTTCCTTTGTTAGCTAATAAGGCCTATAGGCCTCGCCTGTTGTTTAGGCCCGTCTAGCACTTAAGGTTAGGTTTTGCATACTAGTTTCTCCCTACATACTAAGGGACTAATCTAGATCATCCATTTCATTAGATTAAAATGACAATATTTAAGATTAAAAAAAACATCGAGAGACCAAAAGTGTAAATTTACTAAAACTCACACTAACCACTCCCTCATTATTTGTAAAGTTGGCAAATCTTGCCCAAATTGCAATTAAATGACTTTTTTGACATTTTGTACTTTTTTTACGTTTTTACGTATTTTTACGTTTTTTACGTTTTTTTTATGTTTTTTACGTTTATAAACGTTTTTGTACGTTTTCGTCCGCTTTTGCATGTTTTCGCGCGTTTTTGCACGTTTTCGTCCGTTTTCGCGCGTTTTCGTCCTTTTTTAGATGTTCTCGCACGGTTTATTAAGTTTTCGTCCGGTTTCGCACATTTTTATACGTTTTCGCATGTTTTCGTCCGTCTTCACATTTTTTCTTCTGTTTTCGTCCGCTTTCGCACGTATTCTAACGTTTTCGCACGTTTACGCTGGCTTTCGCGCATTTATGCCGGCTTTCGCGCGTTCCGCCAACTTTCGCGCTTTTTCCCGCTTTCCCGTTTTCGTGCGTTTTCATACGTTTTCGTGCGTTTTCATACGTTTTCGTGCGTTTTCAAAAGTATTACTATTAGAGAATCATTATTAGTATGTTTTACTGATTAATTTTTTATACATTTTGATACTGTGATGATTTTTGTGATAATATAAGAGATTAGAGTTAGGTTCAACTGAACACAAGAGATATTCTACATATGAGTAATATCACAGGTAATATGTAACACTAATTATGGTATTCAAAGTATAAGTAATATCACAAGTGATAAAGTAATAAAATGACCAAAAGTATACATCATTCATGTCCCTTAACCATTAAACCCTATACCAAGAACCCTAAACCCTAACCACTATGTTTAATATCACAAGTGATATATACATAAACTATAAAATCTATACCAAAAACTCTAAACCTCTAACCACTAAACCCTATACCAAAAACCCTAAACCTCAAAACCCTTAAACCCCCTACTACTAAGTATAATATCACATGTAATGTATACATAATATAACAACCCACAATTTTCCACAATATTATTTTATGATAATATTCCACTTATTGTATTTAATACAACCATTTTTACGGATATATTTTTTTTATATATCAATGTATTTGATATTCCATTCAATTAAGAGAAAACCCTAAAAAAATTTTGAAATTTAAACTAGAAAAGAAGGCCCGAAATCCGGACAAAAGGGGGAAAACCTGAAAATCTTTAAAAATAAGGCTACGATGAAATTTCGCTTCTAAACTACTTATATGGACCAAATAACGAGAATGAAAAGAATAGACCGAAAACGGAGTTTGTTTGACTCCAAAAACGAGTCAAAACAAAAAAACCGTACCGGACCCGTCTTTAAAAAGTTATAAAATGTTTATAAAAATGACCCTACTGAAAAATTTTTAATATTTTTTCCTACAAACTAGATGACAAAAGTAAAGAAATTTTATAATATGGAAAAATATTTGTTTGATTAATTTTTGTATTTATTTCATGAATTAAATAAACTTTTAACTAAATCTAATATTATAAAAATATTAAACGTTTACAAAAAATTCTGAAAAATTTTCTAAAAATACTTTACACTATAAAGGTCCTACGAAAAATACCAAACACCACACAGCTTAACAAATAAGCCCGAAAATAAGCTTGGACAGCTTATTAGCTTATTTGGGCAAAATGTGTATAAATATGTTTGCCCTTGAGTCTCTATAAACGGAAAAAGACCAAAGGGCGCAGAGTGGTTAAGTGTGTTGGTATATAAAGGGATGTTTTGCTTGTCCAGGGGAGTTCGGAGTCTTTGCTTCACCAGGGACCAAGTATCTACTCCCCTTTTATTTTATTGTTTAAAAATCTAGGGTTAGACATTGTTACTAACTAAACTAAAGGGTAGGCGGCAAATATTACCAAATTTACCTTGTGTGGAAAACGGAGTTAAACCCTAACACTATGAAAAATTGACAAAACAGACCCTACGCTTGTGGCTTATTTTTGCTTATTGAAAAAGTGAAAATGAGCTTAAACTCAAAACATGAAAGTTGTTAAACAGCTTAGTCTCTACAACTTTAATGAAAGCAACTAGAACTTTTATCCAAAGAATAAGCTTAAAAATAAGCTTGATTTTGACAGAAAGTAAGCTTAAGAGCTTTAAAGCTAAAAAACGCTAAGGTTCTTTTTGCTATTTGGGTCTATAAACTAAGCTAAGGTTTAAAATAAGCAAAAGGGAATTAAACTAACTTAAGTAAGCTAAAAAGGACAGGAAAAGCTACACTAAATAAGCTGTGGGAAGCTTATTATGACAAGGAAGTTTAAAGAGGCTAAAATGCTTAACTTGGACATTCAAATAAGCTAAAAAAAGGGAATAAGCAAGCTAAACTATCTAACTTAACCTAAAAGCTACTAAGACACACTTTGAGCTTATGGGATAAGCTCAATAAGCTAAAAATAAAAAATTACGCAATTCCTTTATTGCCTAAGTTAAAAAAACTGGAAACAGCAAGAGGGCAAAATTTGGGCTTAAAAATAAGAACCCATAATAAGCTTTATCAAGGGTGAGACTTTGAGGACTTTATAGAGCTATAAGCTTTTTAAAATAAGCCAAATACTTGGGGCTTAAGTTGGACTTAAAGGCTGCTGAGAACAATAAGCACTAAAGTTCCAAGTTCCCCTTTTGCACCAGGGGAACTTTAAGGCAAAGCTCAAGGGCTTATTTGACAGCTTATTTTAAGCTGTCAAATAAGCTCTAAAATCTCAAATAAGCTCAAACAGATTGAGTTCTATAACCAAAGGGCTTGTGCACCAATTTTGAGCTTTTGAAAGTTAATTTTACTTGCTTATTTTTGACTATGAAAAAGGGCTTTTGGGTTGTTAGAAACTGTGACAGAAAAAGGCTTGGTGTTATGACTTACCAAAGTCAAAAGAACAAAAGTGTTTGCAGCTTGTTTAATGCACACAAAAATACATTCTTTTTGAACCTCAAACTTAAAATTCAAGTGCTTATGGATATAAGCACTTGTGGCTTTTTTAAAAGTCACAGTTTGACAAGTAGGTTTTGAAAAGCTTTGAAAATCAATATGAGACTTTAAAATCTTTTGAATCAGCTTTAAATAAGCTTAAAACTTTAGCTTAAACTCACTAAAATACCTCAACCCAAACTTATAACCATTTTTACCCGTTTTTAAGGTTGACCCAAACACCCCTTTATTTAAAAACTGTCAAACCAAAGAGGCATTAAAATCCATTTTTAAGCTAAAACTTAAAAAACCTTTTATCTACTTCTGCTAGTTTTAACCTATTTAAGCTATTTTAAAACTAAAAATCCTAGCTTATTAAGAAAAATAAGCTAGTTTCTCTACTAGCTTATACTACACTTATGACAGTTTTTGAGAGATAAGCTAATTTTACACAAGAACATGCAATAAAAAATCACAACACCCAAATAACAACTTAAACTAAAGTATTTGTAAAGATAAAAAGCAAATAAGCTAATTCCTTAAGCTAAAAGATAAGCTAAATGAAAAATGGAAAGTTGAGACCTTGGATTTTTGTTGTCTCAGAACCAAGGCCACTCTTTCTGAGTGAGTGGCCTAAAAAGCTGTCCTAATGGCTCCCTAGCCTCTATTCCCTGAGCAATAAGCTCAATAAGCTTATGTTAGCTTATTTCTCCAAAAGCTTCCAAAATACACTCACTTGAACTTTTATGAATTGGATTCAAATTAAAATAGTATTAAAAGGCTTATAACAAGTTTTAAGCTAAATTAGAGCTTATTAGAAAGAATAAGCTCTAATGAGCTTATTAAGAGCTTATTGAGTAAAAACCACTTAAATTTTCATTAAAACTGAAAATTTCAATTGCATAAAAGACATTAACATAAAAACACTTTAAACTACAATAAAAACTGAATTAAACTTAATAAAACTTGCTTAAACTTGGAATGAAAACTGAATATTTGCCACAATGGCTTACAAGGCTATTTATAGCCGAAAATCTACACTAGGTCCTCTTTTTCTCTATCTTCTTGCTGTGCTTGTTTGTAGACACACAAACACAGGTGTGTTTGTTGTGTGAGAGGTTTAAAGCCCTTAATCTTGGCCCTTCAATCTTGAAAATCAATCTAAGCCGTCGACTTTGGTCTTGGGGGGTGTGGGATTGCCAAGTTGGCAACTTTATGGCTGGGAAAGGTAGTGGAGGAGGGGGGGATGAATATCCATGGTGGTGGTGAATGTTCGTGGGGTAAAAACGGGTGTAAACACCCGTGAGTGTGTTTGGGAGGGAAAAACACGCGGGAAAAGCTGTTTGAGGCAGTTAACAGAGTGAAAGTTTTATCCTTTGGCAAAAATGGCCCCTCAAAGTTACTTGTGTGTTTGCACACATGGTCCCTGTGGTTAAAAAAAAAAACAAAAAAAAAATCAAAAATAAAAAGAAAAAAACAAAATTACAAAAAAAAAAAAAAAAAAACAAAAAAAAAAACAAAAAAAAAAAAAAAAAAAAAAAAAAAAAAAAAAAAATGAAAGTTTTTTCACTCTGAGGGCAAAAATGGCCCCATCATGGTTAATTGTGGTTTGCATCACAATGGCCCCTGTGGTTATATATAACTTTATGGGGACTTGGCAAAACAAGTCCCAAGAGTTATATAACTCTCTTGCACAATTTCGTCCTTGTGGTGTACAAGTTAGGGGGTTTTCCAGTCTTTTGCCTCCCCTACTTGGTTACTTTGAGCAAATAGCAAGATTAGCCCTTCACTTTTCCTTTTCCTCTTTTCTTCTTTTTGTATAAGTTTAGGCGTTTGGGCAATTGTTCAGCCCCTAAACATTAATACATTTCTTGACTTTGACCCCGGGGTTGACTTGGGAGTTACTTTGACTTTACCAGATGGATCATATTTTCTGTTAGACTTTCTGACTTGAATGACCTTTCCGGGTATTAGATTTGCTTGTCTTTCACGAGTCCTTTTTCCATTCCGAGTCCGGTTTTGTCCGTTTTGAGGGCTTAGTTTTTCGTCGCTTTTCTTGGTTATAGTGTGCGTTCCCATGCACATATACATTACGCAAAACAACAACATATTTGGCATTTACGTCTTTTTGGCTCTATTTTTAGTCGTTTTTAAAGGTAAAAGGTATGTGTAAATTAAGCACAAACCAATGTCATGATTTTATTGCTTTTATATCTTGAATATGATTGTTTTGAATTATTGGAGAGCTTATTGTATGTCTTTACTATCTGGCAAGAACTTCTTTTCTCATCAATAAAGACGCCTTTTGGAGATTGGTATTAGATTATGGGTATATGATATGACACTTCGTCTATACTTTTGCTTTATTTATTGCATGTAGAATTCTCTTTATAGACGCCATTGTGTTGTGATGATATCCATGATGTTACGCCTTGCGTTTCCGCCTTGGCGGGGTGTGACAGATTGGTATCAGAGCCTTTGGTTATAGAGAAGTAAGGTGGTTGGTCCTAACTATAACCTAGGGTGGTCCTTCATTGTAGCTGCATTTAGGGGCTTAAGTGTTTAATGCTAAACTGCACAATGCTTATACATCTATTTTTTGCATAGCTTCTTATATCTCGTATTTTGCAAAGTTGTCATTGTTAGTTAATTTGCCTACCATTATCTGATAGTGATACGTTTACTTTCTTATAAATAGCTATGTTTTCCCCCACCCGTAAGAATCTCATTTGGAATACCGTTTTCCCAACTAGACCTTAAGGTATAGAGGACCATAACGAAGGACTCATTGTTGAACTGTAGTAAGCTGGACCCGCGAGTGTGGGTGTCTTCTTCTTGGGATGGCAAAGTCAAACCCAGCGAGGCCCAGCATAAATGTATCCCGTCCTATTACCTCTTCATGTTGTTATTGATATTTCTTCCGGATATTTTTGGTATTTTGGGAAGAGTCGTTTGCTGAAACTTTCTTTTGTATCTGTTATGTCCGTTTTGATTTTATTTTGGATATAGAGTAAGTAGTTCTTTGAGGAGCTTACAAGGTTATAAGATATGCAATGTTGTATATGTTGCTTATATGTGAATTATGACAGATTTTGGTAATCTTGAGGTAAGTACAAACGTGTGAAAGGAGGCACTTATAATTATGGTGCAACATAATTACATAAAGGCATCACACACGACGATTTGTGACCATGATTGCATTATTGGGTTTTTTGGTTAGTAAGATGGTAGTGTAATATGATAAGAAATATGAGATAGCGCTGTTGCATATGAGAGAGAGTTACTTCATGGATACAGGATGGTGATATGGTAAAAGAATTTTCTCTTTACCTATATGGGAGGATATGTTAAGTTGATTGTATAGATAGTAAGTTTCCCCTCAAACTAGTAATTTTTGGCGACTACCTATATTGCTATTATAAGGTTGTTCGTATTCTTGCGTCGGTTTTTTGTTCTCGGATTTCTAAGTCTAAGCTTAGCATCCCCTTCATCCGTACTTTGTTAGAAAGTCTACCCGATTTTTTTTCCATTGCGTTCGACGTCTCATGTATATTGGTATGTTCACATCGCTCCTTCAGATTAAGGCGCGTTTCTTTAGTTTCATTTTTCGTTCGCATTGATTACTCGTATATTGTATCAAACGTTACTTTAGCACATAATGTTCCTAACATATTAGTGTGAATCACGACTCCCTGTTGTTATATCTCTTGGTGTTTTCCGTACCCGTTGGCGACGTGGTTAGTACGATGCTTTTAGTTTTGCTCTGTTTTATCGTTTATTGGATAAGACCTACGATTTCTTTTAGTGACGTAATTCTCGCAGATTTTTTCTATGTAACAGTTCGTTTGATTTTTATTTCCGAGTATAAGGATCCACACATTTTCTTTTCGTCTTTAAACATAGAATTGTGTTAGAGTCTGATCTACGGGTGTTTTTACGATGCCCTGTTGTGTATATGAGTGTCCTTTGATTTGAGTAACATATTTCATAATTGATGTCTAATTATAAAAGTCCTTTTGAAGTATTGGTTAGTGTTTGTGAAAAAAAGGTGTTTAAAATGATCCTTGTAAATAATACATGTTTAAATAGGTCTATGAAAATAGGATATGAAAAATTGATTGAGTGGTTAAATAAATTATCTATTTTATTGTTAAAAACCTTGTTTTAAAGTGATATCATAGTGGTAGGATACGAAACACGCATTAGATAATCCAACACATATTTTTATGACACCAAATGTAATTTTTCAAGATAACAATAAGAACAATTCTTCAATATTATTTAAAAATGATTTTTATACTTAAAGCGACTCTTAATTTACAAATTGATTTTTATATAACAACAATTTATTTTAATTGGTCTTATGAGTAAAGTTCGATAATGGTATAATAATTTCCGTCTTTCGTATTGATATTTTTTAGGTTCATTTTGATCGCGTAGGTACGTCTGTTGATTTCTTCGTTGCGTTTGCTCGGGTGGCATATACATAATCCTTCCTTTTAAGGATTCTTATGTCATTCGATCCACTCAATTGCATAGTTGAATCTCCCATACTGCATTCTAGCCTTAGACTCGATAATTCGTTTGTTATCCAATTCGATTGTTCGTACCCTTGAAAAGTTCGTATGATCCCGTTGAGTCTTGGAAGCCTTTGATGGTCTTGTGGGAATGGGACTGTGTTGTCCAAAAAGAAGTTTGTGATAGAAAGTCATGAAGAATGTTCTAGGATACGTTGGAAGGTGATGGAGGGGGGGGGGGGGGGGGGGGGGGGGTGGGGGGGGGGGGAGAATACTATCAGGTTCATGCAGTGGAACGTACTAAAGAGTCGAAACCTTAAAGAACACAAAGGTAGATGAAACCAAAATTATGATATTTCCGTCGTACGAAAATTTATTATGTGGTTTCCGAAAGATTTGTCGATGACCACCACAACGACAAGTTGAGTCCGCATAGATTTAGTTCCTAAAGCGACGCCAGTCGCAAAGTTTCTATAACATCTAGCACCCTCATAAATGCAAGAATTGTTTGAACAACTTTAAGAGTTGCTAAACAAAGTTATCATACGACCTATTCTTTTCCGTGTGGATGCACCTGTGTCGTTTGTTAATAGAAAAAAAAAAATAAAAAAGAAAGAAAGCAGTAGTACATTTGAAGTTATGTGTTGGAATACATGCAGGAAGGAGAAGTTGTATGCTAAGTTTACAAAAAGTGAAGCAGATAAGAATTGGGACGTACTACGACACCATCCGAGATAAAGATTATTACTTAGGATATGGCTAGAGTTACCTACCTATCGTAACAACATCTCAAACATTCTAAGATTATAAACCCTTCCTTAACTGAGAGGGATCGAGAATGTAAAGATTGGGGCGCAGAACTGATAAGAGAGCTTTCCAGACTGTGTGAAAGAATGATTTGTGTGACGTTCGAAAAATCGATGAGTAGTGGTTCATCGTAGAGTAGAAAGGGAGAGTGCAACTAAGACGAGTAATATCAAGGTTCATGACTATCCAAACCCACCCCCCCCCCCCCCCCCCAAATGTTAATGACAAGATATTGGATACTCCCAGTGGACTTCCAAGGTAAAGAACCACCAGCATAATGTTAACGTGACTTGACCAACAACTGGAAAAGAGAGCAGATGATGGTATAGAACTTTAGGATTAAATTAATAGAGAGTATGAAGTTACATGAAACTTCGCTACCATCACAGGTAAGGCAAATGTGGTAACTGAGACGAGTTAACGTAGGAAGAACGAGTAAACCAGACGTGTTATCGAGCGATGGACTATGACATTCAGTATGGAGTAAAAACTGATACTGGCACGCCCCCGAAAAGTGAGGCGTTCAACAAGAGAACGCACTCACAGAAAAGGCAACACTGGTTTTAAGATCAAACAGATGGAAAGGATAGAAAGACGAGAGTATATATATTATAGGATCGTCATTTTAGGTACAATGGTAGTTAACGTGTTAATGGTGAGGCCCATGCATCAAGTAGTTGGTAACACTCGGAGAGCGGATACGAAAGTACTAATCACCTTGGAGATCATGTATTGGTGGCCATCATAGAGCTCGTAGCTAGCTAGCAGAGCTAAATTGTTAAAATGCTATCTATGTTATCCAAATTTCCGGACTTGTTATTAAGAGGTAAGACAGCTAATTCAAATACTTTTGGTTTGCTGCAACATTCGCCTGTAGATAACTTGAGTGAAAATGAGAATAGAACCACCCATGGGAATTTTAACTACAAATTCCTCAGAATTAAAGTAGTGGATGATATGAGTTGATTGAGGTCGATGGTCACGAAGACTTACCAAATTAATGGCTCATTTTCTAGCTATACAAAGAAATTTTCAAGTGTATAGTTGGCAAAGATTATATATTTATGAAGATAATAGCAAGGAATGAACTTTCTGGTCATGCAAACACAGATAAAGGATGATTACTACCTCGTTGGTTTTTGGCAACGAGGCATGCAGAACAGTGTTTAGAGACTACGAATTGCGATTTGAGTACTCTTACCCCAAGTCGGATGGACAAAGTGAACAAATGATTCAGACTTTGGGAAGAAATAATGATGGGCATGTGTTATTGATTTTGTTGTAGTTACTCAATTCGAAGCATTTGGTGTGCACCGTTTGAAGCTTTTTGTAGGGAAAGAATCTAGTAGGTCGCCTGTTTATGGGCAGCGATTGGATAAGTAGTTTGACTGGACTTGAGTTAGTACATGAAACGACTGATAAGGAAGTGATGGTAAAGGAAAAGCCCAAAGTGGCAAGAGATCATCAAAAGAGCTATGCTGATAATAGGCGTAAACCGTTGGAGTTCAAGGTAGGAGATCGTGTGTTAATTACTGGTGTCCCCTTGGAAGGCGTGATTCGTTTTGGAAAGAGGGCACGTTAGCACCGAGAGGAAATGAGGAACCATTTGAGAGATTCTTGAAGATCGGCCCTAGCTTTATCGAATTAAGATTGCCCGAGGAGTATTGAAGTTAGAGTAACATACACATTTCATGTGTCAAACCTAAAGAGGAGTTTGGCGCGAGATGCTATTTTCAGTGCCAGCTGAAATGGAATCAAAATGAAGAGGGGCGACAAATACTTTCACTTTTGTGAAGAACCGTAGATGATTATGGAGCCGTTTAGATTGGAAATTGAAGCGAGTAAGATACCACTTGTGAAAGTGTCGATGGAATATCTAAGCGTGGTCCAGAAGTTCACTTGAAGAGTCGGAGGATATATAAAGTCTAAGTATCCTCATTAATTTGTTGATCGTGGCTGTTGAATCGGCTAGTAATATCTCAGGACGAGATTTACCTAAAGGAGGGGATACTACTGTTGACACCATTGACTTGGAGCATGTTTAGTCAACACTATTAGTGTTGACTTTATGTATCAGCCTGTTGCCGTGTATTGGGTTTATGTGTTCATTTGTGTTATACGTGTTATTTATATCTGTTTTTATGGGATATGTGGAGATTTGGTAAACAATCCATGAGCGAGAATCGTCTCTCATTGGGATTGGATTTTGTGTTGGATTTTGTGGAGTTTAATTTCAATTCTTTTTGGTGACAAGGGAAATCATTTTTTTGTGATTTAAGCTTTTAGTGATTTATCGTGTAAGTATTTAATACACGTATACGTATTTCTTATGTGTTATAGTAATGTATAAGGTATAATAGGTGTTTAGTAGTTATAATAAGAATAGAAATGTAAATTTAATTTTTGGAAAGTAGGTTAAAATAACAATGAAAATTATTTATTTATAAAGTTTAGATAAATTGCGTTTCTACGCAAAAGGAACCGCAAATAAGCTTAGGTTTTTTATAAAAACTTAGGGTAATGTTAGTAAATATGTGATTAATAAATAAATAAATAAAAAATAATAAAGGGTGATCTGCCGGTTTGGTTTAAAGAAAAAAAAGGAAAACAATTCCTACTCTAATTAAAATTGGTAAACGATATCTATCCTAAACCTTTTTGTAAATCTTATAAATACCAAAAACCCTTCTCCCCTTTGTTTTTGTTTGTTCCAGCCGAATTTTATCAAAGGAGGAAGAAAAAAATATTTTTTTATCAAGATTTAAGTTGGTGATTTGTATAATCAATTCAAGGTTTAGACAAATTCTTAAACCCTTTTTAATCTAATTCTTCTTTTTAATCATATAATAATTATTATGATGGATAATTAGGGTTTCATAACATCTGTAAATTAATATAATTAAACTAGTTAATAATGATTAGGGATGAATTATAAGCACGATGGTGTGTTCGGTTAGGTTTAGAATGCGTTAGAACTTGATTTAGGTTTGAGCAGAATTTAGGGCTGTGTTGATTCGTGAATATCTAGAGTCTAGTACATGAATTCGATGTGATTTCCGGTAACTATCTGATGTAGCTCAGAGAGTCTAGTTTCCATAACATCCGGCCTCGAAAGTTTTTAAGGTCAGAAAGTCATTCAAATGTTGGTCGCACCAAAAGTGGTTAAAACAGTAAATACGGGTCAGATTTAAGTCAGGTTACGGGGTGTAAAACCCCTACTTAAAATTTGAATTAGGATTATCCAATCTATAGGAGTTTAGTTCTATGTGTCTATTAAAAACCCCCCAAAGGAGATATTCTGATTTGGAGTCTAAGTATGGTTTTTAGGTCCAAACTTTTTAGTGTTCGTACAGATCCAAAACTGAGTAGTTAAAAGTTTAATTTTATTTGGGGCACTTAAGAGGGGATATAAATTAGTGTAAAAATCATGGAGATAGTAAACTCATAATATTGAATGTGTAATTTTTGGTAAAATTTTCTATTCTCAGGTCAGTAATGGTTGGTTTAGAAAATGTCTATAGTGACACTAAAATTCTGCATTTTCGGGTAAATTGTCTTGCACATGAGAAAAAGTGTGTATAACAGAATAGGTAAAAGTTTTTATGGGCATGTGTCGAGGTGACGCCATGAGGGTAGGGCATGGTGTCGGGGTGACCCATGAGGGTAATTAAACACCTTAGACATCCATCATATGATTGTTACATGTGCTTAAGCTTTTGGCTTAGTAGCGTGTAACACGTGTTGTTTTGTTGTTTAGATTTGTGTTAGTGTTTGTGGAAGCTGCAAAGCAATCAGGTGAGTTTCATAGCCCCTTTTTCTTATGTTTTCTTGGGGTATAAATAATGCTATGAGTTTAAATGTTTTTTTTGGTTGTTGTGATTATGTGTTATGTGGTTATTAATTTGTGATGTGATACGCTCCATGGCTTTGTGATCAATTAGAGTTGTTTTGAGGTATGTGAGATCGGTTGGAGAGTGGTGTTTACTACTCAATCAAATCCAACTAAAGGGTTGAAATAATACTCAATGATGTGTTGGTCCAGGCCTAAGTATAAGTTCCAGCTGGTAGTCTTTTAGGTGCGTAAGTGACATATTTTGGAGCAGATGAGTACGCCTACTCAGTGTTGTGATATGGGATCGGATGGGTACGCCTACCTAGTGTATGGTTGTTATGAACTATTTTAGTAATCGCAGCAATTGTATGAAAGTTTTATGTGTCTTAAACCTATGACTCTCACCAACATTATGTTAACGTTTAAGCATCATTTTTAGGTGAGCATCATGGGAATAAGATAGAGAGAAGTGGCTAGAAAGAGACCATAGGATGTCATGGAGATTATTGCTTTATTATCTTGAATATTGCATTGTTTGGATTATGGATAATTATTGCATGTCTTTCTATTGGCGAGAACTTTTGTTTCATCAATAAATACGCCTTTTGGATTTGGTTAGTTTTATGGGTATTGTTATGACACTTTGTGTCTATACTTTGCTTATTTATTGCATGTAGAATTCTCTATATAGACGCCATTGTGTTGTGATGATATCCTTTCTCGTTACGCCTCGCGTTTCCGCCTTGGTGGGGTGTGACAAATGACTCACCCGCTTAGAACAGGCAGACATTGTACTCAGTTGTGCCGTTTGATTACCACTAATGTAGCTCCGAGAGTGCACATCTTCCAAAGCGGATAAAGACAACCTACACTTACTTATTGTCACCATCACCATCCTTACCGTGCTCAAGTTTATGCTAATTGCTCTTATCTGGAAATTTGATTTCTCGCCATTCATGGTTTTGATCATTGCAATCCTTAACGATGGAACCATCATGACGATTTCTAAGGACAAAGTCAAACTGTCCCCTCTCCCAGACTCGTTGAAGTTAAAAGAAATGTTTGCCACTAGCGTTCTTCTTCGACCTTACTTAGTTGTAACGACTGTGATCTTCTTCTGAGCAAAGGAATCAGAATTATTCACTGTAAGATAAACCCCCACACATGTACATTTTTTGCTGTTAAAGGTTAAATGTAGTCATAAACGATATATCACTGATTAGTTTTCAGGAAAGATTTGGTGTAAGATCGATCAGAAATGAAGAATTTGAGCTTATGTCAGCTCTTTACCTTCAAGTCAGCATTATTTATCAAGCACTCATTTTCGTTACAAGATCAAGGAGTCGGTCGTTCATTGAACGCCCTGGTATTTTGATCCTCTTTGCTTTCTTCGCTACTCAGCTGGTGAGTTTATTTTAGTGAATTTGTCGAACTTAGTTTCCAATTCCACTTTTAATAACTCCGTGTTAAGAAGTTTAACTGTTTTTATTCATACAGATTGCTACACTAATCGTTATGTACGCGAATTGGGATTTCGCAAAAGTAAAAGGAATCGGTTGGGGCTGGGGCAGTGTGATTTGGCTCTACACCATCGTCATATACATCCCATTAGACATTTTTCAAATTTATTATCCATTACGCCTTGAGTGGAAAGGCATGGGACAATATGCTCGAAAAAAGGGTAAGCCCATTGACACTTAATCATTCATATATTATCTTTAGATTAATATAAACTAACGCACTTTTATGCATATGTAGACTGCTTTCACCTCCAAAAAGGACTATGGACGGGGCAAGAGGGAAGCTGAATGGGCCACTGACCAACGTACATTGCATGGTCTCCAAATAATTTAGAATGGTTAAGTAGTTTCGGCGAGAATGAAAAAAATGTATTGCTACTTATTTCCGTAATGGGGAGAATTTATAACTCGATATTTTATCAGGTGTATGGAGACGATCAGAATATTATATGGATCCAACATGACTTTGGTGTAAGAAAATTTACATTTCTGATGCGCATCACTCACGCATGATCAGATGCTTGCACTGTTATGCTTGAAGTTGAGAAATGATTCGGAGGACTTTAAGCAACAACAGAGTTCTACAGCAATGGTATGTTGCGATGTACATTTATTTTCTTTTAATTAGGTAGGCTGGATGAATCAATCTGGGTAACGGGTAAAAATGGGTGACTGTTTGTATGTGTCGGTTGAACCAAATCTTATTTCGTCAGTGATAACACTCCAAATATACATAAATTATCTCTCGTTAATATGTAAATTATCTATATAAATATGTTAAATATCGTGTGATTAGATACTTATTTATGTAATAGTTGTTTCAGGACCAAAGATCGTGAAAAAGACTGAAAATGCAAAAGATATTCGTTAAATGGACTAACGATCGTTAGAAGAAGAATCTAGATGTGCAAGGAGAAAGTAATAAATGATAAACGCCAAAGTTTGGCGCATATATTCTAACAGTACGGCATACTTTGGATCGTGGAGAGAGAAACTTTAATGTTGAAGAGAAGTACGACGCACTTTCTTATGAAGTGCGGCGCACTTCAGCCTGCAGTTACTCCAAATCATAAAGACAAGTATTAATCCATGGTTTTTCACTTACATTCCTTGGGCTATAAATAGAGGACGAAATTGGGAGCTTTACACACCAACACACATCAACACAACATAATCATCTCACACATCTCACACACACAATCTTATAATCAAGTTAGGGAGAAGTTTTTGGGCAAGGTTGAATTTGTTCTTGGTTCATCAAGTTCCCAGGTTTTAAGTCATACAAAGAAGTTTTAATCCAAGCTAAGGAGGGCTGTGACAGAGTACTAAGTAGTTTGGAGTGGAATTTCCTGGATTCATATAGTTTTCGTTAGGGAAAACTCTTGTAAAACACCATCTTTTGCTTGTGAAATTGGTAAAATCTTGTTAATCTTCTTGAATATTATGTTTACTGAATTTAACTTGATTGTTATGAATTTCTTTGATCTTAATATAGAGTAGTCATATCATGTTTATTTGAGAATTATGAGAATAATATGGATTAAACTTGGATAACTAATGATTTTTGGTAAATAGTAAATATGAACTTGATATTTATATTCTTGGATCCTTAATCATCATTTGATCACTCATTTAGCTCGGATATAGGTCAAATGACTTCGACTTTGTGTTTGATTTTGAGGTGTTTGTCTATGACAACTCGGTATTGACTTTGTGAGGATTAGTCAATAAAAGGATTATCATCCCAAGTATATAAGTGTTTAACGCTCAACATCATGTCTAACAAACTTGGTTGAGCAAGTTTATATTTGTTATTTCCAAACACGAATCAATCTTAAAGCATTTTTTATAATAAAGATTAAAGACCGAAAGGATTCTTCATTACGCTAGATAGATAATCTTTTAAGTAAACTACCTATTTATTCACCCGATTATACTTTAGTTCATGAACTCGTTATTATCCCAAATTTATCCTTCATTACTCTTGTCTCCCAAATAAACATCTCTTTTATAATCTTGAAATCCGTATTACCATTTATCTTTAGATTCGTGACAAATCTTGAGATACTCTTTTGCAAAATTAATAAACTTTTTCATAAACACCAACCTTGTGGAACGATATGGTCTTACCCTAAATCTATGCTATAAACGGGGGTTTATACTTTACTCATGTGTTAGTTGGAAATCGGTTAAAACTAGTATTATAAATTTAAAGCTTTCGAAACACATCAAAAGTTTTTGGCGCCGCTGCCGAGGATTGAATTGTTTCTTTTTTAAGTATTTCATGTTTTGCAAACCAACATTTCATGTTTCTTGTTTAAAAATTACTACCCCGTCGTATATTTTTCTGGCAAACTGACCTTAAAATTCATTTTTACTACAGAAAGTACGACGCACTTTAACAAAGTACGCCGGTTTTTCTGGAAAAATTCATAAGTACGTCGCACTTGTTACCAAGCACGAGGCACTTTCTGGAAAATTTTGAAATATGTTTATAAATTCGACCCAAAACACCCATCAAATCTTTCTAACATTTAAATTTACTTCTGAGAACATGAGGATTGCCGTCCTTTTGATCTTATTTGCTGGATTTACATTACAACTTGTATGTTAAAACAAAAAAATCAAAAAATATTTCTTTTCGTATGCTAAGCTTGAATCTTTGCTTGATGTTATTTCTATGTTTATTACATGTTATTTGCTTATTTATGAATGCACTAATACTTACAATAATGGCTATGTTAATCAAATTAATAAAAAACTTATCATGAATGCTTTAAATGATTATGTGATAATTCTAAGTAAAATAAGTTATGAACCAATGATCATTACCTGTTTTAATGACTATTATAACTACTTAAACACACATACTTATGTTGAAAAACTTATAAATGCAAAAATGAAGAGTCATAGTAAAATTGATTACATGAATAAATATGAAGTAATGAGTAGAAAAAAATAACTTTACATGATTATTATGATAAATTCAATATTAAAAATGATAATTGGATAATTAAAAGCCTGGAAATAAAGAGTTTTATACAATTATTAACTGAAAAACACAAAAGTACGACGCATTTTGAAAAAAACAGGGCAAGTACGCCCCACTTACTCCCAAGTGCGCCGCACTTACAGGTCTGACAGATTACAAAAGCTTCGTAACTCGTTTATAAGCAGAAACCGCTTAAATTTTTTACTTGTGAATGCTATTTAAATATGAAACTTTACTTATGTTTGATTGTACTAACCAACTAATGTTTATTTTGATGTTTTCTCGTATTAAGATAGAAATGAACCCAACACGAGCATTGATCGATTATGCTTAGGAGAGAACATCCAAGGATCTGCGGCTGAAGGTATTGAGAATAAGGAGCAGTGGGAAGGACATGAGTTCCAAGACACGACTAGTAGTGGGCAAGAGAAAGAAGCTAAAGTCTTTACTTTCTATAGGATGGAAGAAGAAGGTGAACGTTATTTCACACCATGCTATGTGGGCGGATTACACGCTTATGATGGAGAAATTAACTTAAAATATGAGAAAAACTTGATATCAAATGAGTTTGCGGTCAAGTTATGTTTGGAATACGAGGAGAAAAATGGAGAAAAGCTAGTGAAAAGAGAGTTACTGGTTTCTCTAAAAGGGGAATTTTATTTTGTGAAATTCATAGTAAATCCTGAGGAGGATGATGTTGAGCCAAATGTGATACTTGGTAGATCTTTCATGAGACTCGCCAAAGGAATTGCTTATTTTGGAAATGGAGTTATTACAATACATCCTGAACTCGATCCATTCTTAGAAAACTTTGAAGACACCAAAAAGTTTGAGAATGACTGGGATCATTTGCTTGACATTGATTTTGGAAACATACCAGAAATCAACAAAGCTGGTCTACCACCATTCGTCTATAAAATGGGAAAGATCAAGAGGAACAAGAAAAGAGCAATCAAAAATTTCCAGTTATACTATTCTGATGTAGGACCATTGTTGTCTAATGGAAAACCCTTGACACAAGAAGAAGCTGCCCGGGAGGCACTGGCTATTGATATCTGCAAGAGAGTTTCCATACTTGAGGAAGAAAGACCCATGATTGAGACTATGTCATATAGTGATAAGTACAAGAAGATACTGGATGGAATTGTTATGGATAAGATTAAACTGGATGGAGAAATTAAGAAAGAAGAAGAATAGGCTATAAAGCAGGTCAAAGGAGAAGCATTACAGAAAAAGGAGGATCCTGGAGCGTTTATTATCCTGATCCGACTGGAAGCAAAAATTAACCTTAATGCCTTAACAGACACTGGTTCAGACATAAATTTCATGCCCTACCAAATCTACGCGAAACTAGGTAGAGAGGATGTTAAAAAAGTTAACCAAGGAATTACCATGCTAAAGCATTCAAAGGCAGAACCTATGGGAGTTCTGAAGGATGTTCTGTGCCAAGTAGGAGTTACCACTATCATTGCAAAATTTCTTATCCTAGATATGCCTATTGATAGAGACGCGCCCATACTTGTTGGTAGCAGATTTTTATATACTTGTGGTAGTATACTAAACACCAGAGATAGGATTACATCCACTTTCGCTGGAGTTTGTCATCAAACATTCCGTGCAGCTGACCAGTTTGAACACTGAAGAGAGTGGCAGTGAAGATGAGGAAGACTATGGCATCTAAAGGAACAGTTTTAGAGCACCAATGTATGGACCAAAGCCTGCAAAATATCTAAATTATAATGATCTGAAGGATCGATCTCTGGCACTACATGAATTCATTAGTTCGTTCAGAAAAAATTTGTGAGTGGAAGAAAATTGTAGGTTTTCTTGGATATTTTCCTGTACCACTACAACATATGGAATGGAAACCAGATTATAAAGGGAATTTTTATAAGAAAGAAGAAGGGGATGGACAGTGGCATGCTGAAATTAGATTAACAGACCCCTACGGAAACGTGTATGATCAAGGTTTCAGAACCAAGCCAACAACAAGGAAACTATCAAAGTTTCATAAGTTGAGTGATGTGATGTCACCTAACTGGTTCCCAGAATAAAAAAATTCACTATGATTGAAATAAAGGAGCACTTTTCGTACTCCCTCAAAAAAAATTAAGTTTATGTTAAATCAAAGCTATGTAATCTTTGGTTTTATTATTAGTGAAATTAAGTCTCTATGAAATATTTAGTGAAATTCTATGTTATTATCAAAATTCTACTATAGTACAATAGCTGGGAAAATTTTTTCTCAGAAGTACGGCGCACTTTTGAGCGAGAAAAAAATAAAATAGTATATTTTCTATATTTAAAATTAAACATAAATTATAAAACTCTAAAATCTGTGATTCATCACAAAAATTCGAACATTAAGCCTTCAAAACCCTAACAATATCTAGGGTATGTCTTTTTATTTTCTTCAATTACTTTTAATCTAATTCAATTATTTGCTTAATATTTGTTAGAATGAATATATAACTAATGATAATTGTTAAAATACATTTGAAGCAACCATTAGAATTTGTGTTTTTAGTATGATTCAATAACTAGAACTATGTTAATATGACTAAAATTTTGATTGATTTTGTTATTTAACTTAGGCTTATTAGAACTTGTTTTAAGAAAAGGAAAAAAGAAAAGGAGAAAAATCAGTTAAAACAGATAAAGGATAAGTCTTATGTAAGAAAATTTTATAAAAACCCAGAAAGTGTGCCGCACTTCTTATGAAGTGCGACGCACTTTGACTCGAAAACAGGGCAGGAAGGTTAAGTTACTGTCCTAAACATACCCGTTGACCACCTAATCTTTTCTAGCACTAATATTTGCTTATCTTGATGATGTTTTGAGTATAGTCTATTGGAACGCACGATGATGAAGCCGGTTCTTCTTCATCACGTCCAAAAAGAGTTCGAATTACTGAAAATGTGGAAGAAGCTTTAATGGGGCGTGTGCTTCATGAATTCTTGTTATGGGGAAATTGTAATATGACACTTAAGAACAGGTATAACACCAACCTAGCTGGAAACCTATCAAAACAAATTTAATCTCCTTTCATTGTTATGTGCTTCATGAACTCGTTATTATCCCAAGTTTATCCTTCATTACTCTTGTCTCCTAAATAAACATCTCTTTTATAATCTTGAAATCCGTGTTACCATTTATCTTTAGATTCCTGATAAATCTTGAGATACTCTTTTGCAAAACTAATAAACTTTTTTGTAACAACCCGAGTTTCACGACGCGTATGACGATCGCGAGTTCGACGTCATAATAATTATTTTACGAGTTTTCATAAGCGAACGTCGACATTTGAATTTTTATTTGTCGATAATAAATATTTTCGTATTTTATTTCGAATAATTTTGAAGAAAATTTGATAACTTTTATTTTTGACGTTTCGCGGGTCACCGTTTGACCGCACGTTCGTTAATCGTTTTGAGCAACGTAAAAATGTACGACGCGACTCGTCATCATTTTTAAGATCGTAAATTTATTACTTTTATGAATGTCGTCATTTTGTTCCCGGTCTTGAGTCGGACTCGCGTTTTAAAATGTACACATTTTATTAAAAGTTTTAAAAATAAATTTAGTGGGACGGAATAAAAATATCTATGAAATAGTGAAACTCGAGTTTTTGGCCGATTTTATTAACAAAATAAATGCTTTGTACTAGCTTTAAAAGAGCTTAAGAATGGAGGGACCTAAATTGCCAAAGTACCAAACTACTTTTCTATAAATAGAAGACCATATGCACACTTATAATTTTTACAAAAAATGAAAACTCTCTCCTCCCTCTCTTGCTTTGGTTCGAACCGGCCACCACCACAACTAACTTTTTCCGACTTATTTTCTGACATGCATTACAATCAAATTACATATTATTAATCCTTGTTTCAAGAACTATAAAACCCACTATTAAAACCTCACATGCAATAAGATTTGAAGAAGTTAGATTTTTGGTTGGTTCATATGAATTTCGTGTATAAGGGGGTGTTTAAAATAGTTAAATTGTTGTTATTTTAAAGTTGGTTGATGGAAAAGGTTGTTTTGTTGGGTCTTGGGTGTTCGTCCGATTTCAAGCAACCAAGGGAAATCATAGTTTGAGTTTTTTATAAGCATTGTGAGCTTTCTTTTATATTTATTTCGTTAGTTTCGTTCATTTGGTTTGATATTATTCGTTGCATGTGATGAAATCTATAAGATCTTGCGCCGATTAGTTAAATGATGTTATAAAATGATTGAGCAAGTTAGACATGAATTATAGGCCATATTAGATGTGTCGTGAGTGAGTTTTTGGGTCAAAAATAAGTTTTGACGCACTTTGTAACAAGTACATTCTGAGCAGAAAGTTTGACACGGAAAACGAGGCATGAGATTTTGTAAAATCTGATTTTTGATTGAAAAATATGATAAAGCTTTCCGAGACGATCGTTTTGATATAAGGTAGAGCTTCTAACTCCTAATAACGAAGAAACTAGAGCGAAAACAAGTTTTGAAAAACTTATAAATTCCAAACAGCACTTTGGTAATTTATACTTGCTGATCTGATTTTCGACAGCCATTTTGGGCACTTTCGAGTCCGTTTCGGCCTTCCGGCAAAACACGAAAGTTGTCCGGAATATCGTTTCGCATAAAATCCTTTCTTTGTCCGAATCGTAAAAATGTGATTTAGAGGGTCGTTTGGCGCGGGTCAAATTTGGGTAAAAATATATATAATTATAAAAGTCAAAGAAAGTCAAATGTTGTCAACGGGTCATATAAGACTTATATAATTTTTAACTAAGTACATGGATATAAATAAAATGATAAGTATTAAAAATATACTTAGATATTTAAACTTACCAAAGATAGTAACTTTCCGAAAATAATAACTTTCTAAAAATAAAAAGTTATCGAAAATATAATGTTTTCAATTAAAGTAAGTACATAAACGTGGGGAAATTATAAACTCAATGTTGTGGTTTTGGCGGGGGGGGATTTTTTAAGGCGCAAGTGGATTTCTCATCACATGTATGAATTAATATATATATATATATATATATATATATATATATATATATATATATATATATATATATATATATATATATATATATATATATATATATATAAACAAATATATATATATATATACATATATATATATATATATATACATATACATATATATATATACATATACATATACATATATATATATATACATATACATATATATATATATATATAGTAGGGATCCAGTGAGAAGTAAATTAAAATAAGAAGTGGTGAGAAGTGACTAAAACCACACATTTGAGATGCAACGACTTGCATTAGATGCATTTCTATTCATCTAGATGCAACATTTTGAGTTTCGAAAGTTAATTTGATGTGTAGATGGTGCAAATTAATTTTCATGATTTTGACACATGTAGAAGAACAAAATACAAAAGAAATCATGAAATGCATCTAATAAACATATATGCATCTAATTAAAAGGTAAAAAACACATTATGATGCATTATAATGCATCTAAGATTATAGACATGCATCTAATTTAAGTCGATGCATCTCGAATATGCGGTTATAGTTACTTCTTATCCTTCTTATTTTAAGAAGACTTCTCATTTGATCCTTGATTCCGTCCGAACACGTATATATAAATAGATAATAAACATATATAAATATAAGGATCGAGGTGCAAATTAAAAATCGAGAACGTTTGTGATCGCGTGAATTGAATGGATTAAGGATTTTTGGAATTGGTTTTCTAATTTCTACGAATAAAATGCAAAAACGATTAAAGGAAAACTAAAAACGAAAGCTGAAAGTGATTAAAACCTAAAAACGAGAAACCGGGCCCGAGACCCGTTCTTTAAAAGACCAAATTTTGCAAAAATAACCCTATGAAAGCAAATTTAATTTTCCTAGGTGCAAAATGATAAAAGAAAATTTTTTAAAAAAAGAATTATATTTTTTTGTCGTTTTTATAATTTTTTATGAATTAAAAACTGTTTTAAAGAAAATAAATGATTAAAAATAGTAAATTGTTTTAGAAAAATCTCAAAAAATACAGAAAAGTAGCTTGAAAGGAGTAGAATGCAAGAAAAATGAGAGCTGAAAAGGAGGTCTTATAGATAAGCCAGAAATAAGCCGAAAAGGTTTATAAGCTAAATAGAAGAAAAGACTATAAAAATTAAGTAATGCAAAGATGAAATGAAAAAGACCCAAAGGCGACTTGTTAGCAGAGTATGGTGTTGAGGCTTTGAGTGTGTAAAGGGGAGGTCTGGGTTCGAGTCCTCAGCCTCCCTTTTTGCTAAAATATTTTTTTTCTTTTTTTTAAACTGATAAAACTAATAAAAATAAGCAAACTAAAAAAAAGAACTATTTCAAAAAGTTAAATTAAGCAGTCAAATAAGCAGACAAAAGG
>BQNB010089834.1:0-27306 GCA_026074375.1 Tanacetum coccineum
TTGGAAAGTACCGGGAGCATTACACAAGCCAAAAGGCATGCGACGATACGCGAAAGTTCCATACGGGCATGTGAAAGTAGTTTTCTTTTAGTCCTGGGGATCTATTGGTGTTTGAAAATACCTCGAAAATCCATTTAGAAAACAATAAAACTCATTTCTGGCTAATCTTTCTAACATTTGATCCATAAATGGTAATGGAAAATGATCTTTGCGAGTTGCTTCATTTAACTTCCTACAGTCGATACAAACTCTCCACCCGGTAACTAAACGTGCAGAATTAATTCATTCTCTTCATTAGCAATAGCGGTTATTCCTCTTTTCTTTGGAACACAATGCACTAGACTAACCCATGGGCTGTCGGAGATCGGGTAAATCATTCCGGCATCAAGAAGTTTTAGGAACTCCTTTTTGATTACCTCGTGAATTTTTGGGTTAACTTATCTTTGAATTTGAACTGTGGGTTTGTAATCATCATCCATCAAGATTTTGTGTTAGGAAAATATTGTAAACAGACTTAATACTGTTAGTATTAAAGTTAAGTCTGTTAGTTAAAGTTAGTACTGATAGCTTAAGAGAGCTTCTTTTTCATCATCTTTTAAACCTTTTGCAATAATCACGGGTAACTTATCGTTTTCTTCTAAGTAAGCATATTCCAAATGAGATGGTAAGTCTTTTAACTCTAATTCCGGAGGCTCTTCAATTGAAGGTTTTGCCTTGGTCACTTCCTTTTGCTTTAGGTCCTCATTCTTCTTTGGAGGGAGATTCGGAGACGGGTCTTCATTTAACAATTGCTCAAGGTAAAGAATATCTCCCTCCGTGTCGTAGAAATCATCATCCAAATCAGTAAACTCATCCGGAGTTTGTAAGAAAGTCTCGATTTCTTCCAAAATGAAATCTCCTCCTTCAAAAGGAGTGAACGAAGGGGTAGTAGAAGAAAGAATCGGGTCCGAAGACGGAGTGGGATTGCCACCCGAAGAATTATTCGAAAAACCAAGTACTTCTTGAGAAAACTCCTCACAAGCCACATCAATGACGTCAATTCGGTTTATCGACGTATCATCATATGTCGAGGAGTATCGCGTAGTTTGATTGAGATTAAAAGTGACGGCTTCGTCATTAACTCGAAGGGTTATTTCTTCTCCATAAACATCAATTAAAGCACGACCTGTCCTCAAAAAGGATCCCTCAGATAGAGGAACCCGAGATCCGGCTTTTCAAAAAATCTACAACTAACAAGAGTTCGGTAGGAAAGTGAAATTTCCCAACTTTAACAAAAACGTCTTCGGCGACTCCTTTAGGATGAGTAATAGATCGATCCGCTAGTTCTAAAGTCATCCGAGTTGGTGTAAGTTCGGGTAAGGATAACTTTTTCCAAATAGAAAGGGGCATAAGATTTATGCTCGCGCCAAGATCGGCCAAGGCGTGACATACATCCATTCCCGGGAAATCACATGGAATAAGAAACTTGCCGGGATCTCCAAGCTTTTCGGGAAGCTTTTTAAGGAGCATCGCCGAACAATTCTCGTTCAACGGTATCTTAGCTAATTCAAGCAACTTTTCCTTATTCATGAGCAAACTCTTAATCGTAGGAGCAAATCTTGGCATCAAAAGTAAAGCGTCCGCAAAGCTAATGTCGAAGCGCAAATCTTGAAAGATTTGAAAAATCTTCTCTATTTGATTCGAAGCTTTTTCACGGGACTTTTGATCATTACGTCTTGAAGGATATGGAATATTCGGTTTAGGTAAAGTCTTCGGAACATCGGGTTTTAGAATTGGAATGGGGTTAACCGGAGGTGGGATGTGAGCGGTACTTCCTTGGAAATTAGATTGCTCCTTATCTGTTGTCTCCTCGGTTTCTCGTTCCACTACCTTTTTGGGAGAAGGATTAGTAGGAATCGAGGGTCCCTCATAAGCAACACCACTTCGAGTAGTGATTGCTTTCATCTCACCCTTCGGGTTTGGAATGGTATTACTCGGAAGAGTACCCGAAGTTTTGAGACTTGTTTTGAAAAATAACCTTCCTAAAATACTTTCTCATATCGTTTCCTAGATTTCTCCTAAGATTTTCTTCTTGTTTACTAAAAATTTCCCCTTAATTCATTAATTTGACTTTGGCAATTTCTCATTATGAACTCCATTAGCTTGCATAAGCTGAAAATTCATTTGGAATTCCTTGTTGAACTTGATTATTATGAGCTTGAAAAGGTGGGTTTTGAAATCCTTGATTTTGAAAATTCGGAGCATGAGTAATTGGACCTTGGTTTTGAAAATTTTGTGCATGATTATTTGAAGCTTGAAAACCTTGATTACCTTAAAAATTATTTCCTCGATTAAAATTATTCCCTTGACCTTGATTTTGACCATTGTTTTGCACCGGAGCAAAACCGGACCAGGGTGGTTGCCATGTAGTTCTGAGCACATTTGTGAGGGTTTACTTGATTGTAAGTACCCTTTGCCGCACAAACCCTAGAGGATTACTATCGTATTAAGTACAACATTAATACCAACATTTAGCACCACCACAAAGTAACACATATTTCCTCAGACCAGCGTTATATCCGGAGCGGAAGTGACAACTTTCTTAGAAACAATCTCAACTAAAGTCAAAATTTGGTCCGCAAGCTTATCAATTCTCTCATCTGTTTTACTAACACTTTCCCTAGAAGTTGTATTCATCCTAGAAACATTCGATTTGTTACATGAATAACGAACTTTTGATTTGTTTTCAATTATATTCAAAACTTCTCTAGTCGTTTTACTTAAAAGACGCCGCGGCATTTAAGGAGTCTTGATCATTCTCGTTTAAACCGTTATAGAAAGTATCAACTTGAGTTAACTCCATAAATCCGTGGTGGGGGCAAGCTCTAAGCATTTCCTTAAATCGTTCCCATGCTTCACTAAAAGTCTCCTCGAATTTTTGTGTAAAACGAGAAATTTCATTCTTTAAGTGAATGGTTTTCGAGGGAGGGAAAAATTGATTCACGAATTTGGTTACGAGATCCTCCCAAGTCAAGATCAAATTAGGTGGTTCTTTCTCGTACCAAACTCTAGCGGCCCCCTCGAGTGAATATGGAAACATCATTAGCTTAATCACATCGTTCGGTACGTCTCTAAATCGTAAAGTCGAGGTGGTTAATTGAAAACTATTAATATGAGCATGGGATTTTTCCCTCGTCATAATCCGGAAACGGCTCGCTTGAACCAATTGTAGCAAATTCGTCTTAATTTCAAAATGGTCCGCATTAATTTCTGGTATGACGATAACTTCTCCATACCCTTATGTGGGTGCTTGGAGTAGCTCATCCATGGTTCGTTCCGCCATTGGTGCAACTTCAACGATAGTACGAAGCTCGGGTTCGGCTACGTTTGGAGCACGTCCTCTATTTCGACGTCTCGGAATGGTTACGGTGAATTATTTGGAAAATTAGAATTTCTAGTGCGCATGCACTAAACAAAACAAACGAGGAGAGAAAAAATATACACAAAAATATTTTTGTTTCACCAAATAATCAACAAACTTAGGGTAACTCTCTTAAGTAAAACTTGCAAACGGGGGACGTAGTGGGAAGCAGAAATCTGCCTAAAAATGTTTTGTCCCTTCCGGTCGCGTAGTTTCCGTGGGTACCAACCCCGCTAATAGCTTATTTCACAAAAGATAGTGCGCCTTTTTCGTGCGCCTTTTTCGTAAGTGACACAAGACGGTAAATCGAAAAATCCGGAAGAGCAAATATTTTTGTATTTTTTTATTATTAATTAAACTTCTACTTATAGTAAAAAGAAAAAGAAAAATATTTTTTACTTTTTTATTTTTTCTAATTTTTTTGTATTTTTTTGATTTTTTCAAAAGACGTAACTTTCGAAGACGAAAGGTTCTTCAAATCACGATCGAGAAATTCAAACGAGAGAATCTTTAACACAATTCCCCGGCAGCGGCACCAAAAACTTGATACGTTGTTTTATATACGTAATAATATCAAAGTATAAAGAAATTTACTAAAAATTCTTGAGGACAAAGATTTAAAGTAAAAATCTACACAAAAATATCTTACGTTTAACCGGTAAGTGATTACCGGGTCGTTTTTCCTCGAAGAATTATGAAATTGAGACCACGTTTGTAATTTGGACAACGATTTGAATGGTTTCAAAATTTTTGATTTGATAATCTATTTCTATTTCTAAGAACACATAAAACATTCAAAGGAAAAACAATTAAGCATAAAAATGATAACCGAATTTAAAGAAAATGCGACAATTTATCAAAAACTAATTCTAAAATAATTTTTAAACTTTTCCTAATCCTATTTATAAGAAAAAGCTAAGAAAATCCTAAACCGAGAATGATTAAAGTTAAAAACTAAGAAAACGAGAACGGGGATCAAATCCCGTTCTTTAAAAAGTGAAATTACAAAATACTAACCCTACGAAAGTAAATTTAAATCCTAAGCCTAAAATATGATAAAATAAAATTTTATAAAAATGAAAATTATTTTTTTTGATTTTTTTTGTATTTTTTAAAGTTTTTAACAAAAATAAATGTTTAAAAATACAAAACTAATCCTAAAAATTCTAGGGAAATTACTAAAAGTGTAAAACAAAATGCCTGATTTTATAAAAATAAAACCTAAAAAATAAGCAGACGTAATAAGCTCTAAAGGTCCTATAATAAGCTACGACTTATATTTATAAAAAGGAAAAGAAAACGGGTTTAAGAAATTAATAAAGCAAGGAGTGTTTGAAAAAGACCCAAGGGCGCGTTGGACAGTGTGTGTGTTTGTGGGACGAGTGTGTGCTAAGGGCTAGGTCATGGGTTCGAATCCCATGGCCTAAATTTTTGCAAAAAACTTTTATTTTTCAAAAACTTTTTAAACTAAGTTGTAAAGCAGATGAAAATAAGCTAAATTTATAAAAGCAACTTTTTTGAAAACAAGATAATAAGCTTAAAAATGGCTTAAAACAGACAGTTTAGACTAAAAAGGAAAATTTTCTTTTTACTAAACTAACTAGCTAGAAAAACTTGATTAAGCTCAAAACTAGACTAATAACTACTAAACATCTTAACACTATCCTAATGAGCAAGTATGATCAAGTAATAAGCACAAATAACAACTAATAAGCTGTGAAACATGAAAAATGATTTGACAGAAAACTGCATACCAAAACACTCAAACATTAAACATCTAAAATAAGCATGAATAAACAGATCTAAACTATATTAACAAACAATAAGAAGAATTAAGCTAATTTGCAGATTTATACTAGAAAAAGTAAATGAAGACTTATAGAAGCTTCTGCTTAAACAAGGCTTTTCAAATGCTCTTATGAGCTAATCAACAAGCTCCAGCTTATCCTAGTATAAGCTGGTGTGGTCTTGGAAGCCCATCCCTTATTGGCTTCCCTTCCATAATAAGTTGTGGTAAGTTTTGAGGGTAGATTGATTATCTAACAAGCTTAGTTAAACATTAAGAGCTTAACTGAACTTATGGCTAGCTTATGAATGTAAAAGACAGCTTAATGAGCTTATATGAACATTTAGAAAGCTTATTTAACAATACTGTTTATAAGAGAAAACTTGAAATGACAATTAAGTACTATGAAATTAAGATTTTATTGATTAAACAAACGGATTACAAGCTAATTGAAAAGAGAATTACATTGATTTTGAAAACACAACAAGCTAAATGACTTTAAAGAGAAAATTACATTTAAAAGCTAAATTAAATTCTATACTAAGCTAGACTAGTTATCTCTGTGAGTGAAGGAGGCTTCTTATTTATAGCCCTGGAGAGAATGATCTAGAGTTGTACACGCTCCTTTTGATCTTGGCCATCAATTCTTCTAATCACTGGATGCCCATTTGTATCCGTTGGATTGGAATGTGAGCACACGGATTGCCAAGCTGGCAATCCCGTATCTTTGGAAGCTTGTGCTTCTTTTGCATTGTTTTTAGTGCAATTTTTCCATCTTTGGTATGTTAATTTGTAGCTCACGTGTCATTCCCGTTGTATCTTGACCAATCAGGAGCCTTTGATGACGTTTTACTTTGCCAAGCTGTGGCTTGGTACTAAGCATATTTTGGCCAGGTGGATAAGTGAAAGGAGGAGTTTTATCCGTTTGATTTAACTCAGGGTGAAAACGGGGAAGACAATGAACAGTAAATTCAATTCCCGCGCCCTTTTTTTCTTTATAACGATTTCGTATGACTGAGGGTTAAGGGGGGTTGACCTGGGCTAAGGTTTTATAAAAAGGGTTTCGGCCGATGTTTGTTTTGGGCTCGGGTAATGGTTTAAGGGTAAAACTTAACGATCGTTAGTTTTTTAAATTAAAAGGACTAACGGTGTTATACTTTTAAGGACTTTTAGTAAAATTGATTTAACATTAAGGGTTTATTAGGCATTTTAAGGATTTTTGTCATTTTGTGGTTGACCAAGTTTGACCAAGGGTTGACTTTTGCTGACTTTGATAGAAAACTTCCGGCTCTTGTGCACTCCATCCGTCTCATGTTCGTTTTTGCCCGGTTTGACCATTTTCTTGTGATATTTGCAATATCACAAACGACAAAATACACAAATACAAGCATAATTTTGCACATTTTCATCATTTTAGGGTTTATTTTGATACAAAAATGATTTGTGATTTCTCACATATCATTGACTCAAATTACATTTTAAGGACTTTTACCTATTTTAACCTAAGATTTAAACACTAATAAGCTATAGATAATAGGCTGAAAATTGAAAATATACAAAGTACTATAGGCTAATGACATAAATAAGCAAAAATTAAGCTAAATAGGGTGGGTGTATTATGAGGTGGTTGAGTTCTAGTATTTAGGACTAAACTAGGAAAGGCTACTAAAAAGATGAACAAATTTGCAAAAGCTCACTAGTTAAGACGCAAAGTCTTGATATTAAGATGAATATGGCTTTTTAAATCTTAATAAGCAACTTTGAAATCTTAATAAGCTAAAAATAATCCTAAAACTAGACTCAATAAGCATGCAAGACTGAAAACAAGCAAAGAAAATAAGCTAATAACAACTAAAACCAATTAGACAGTTGACTTAAAAAAACTCAAAGGACTTTTTACCAAAACTTAAGCTAGGATTTAGAACAAATAAGCTCTTGAAATAAGTTGAAAGTTGAAAACAGATGAAGATTATATTTCAATAAGCTAGGAATAATCAAGATTAACCTAACTTAAACTAAAATAGGACCACCAAATGAATTCCAAAATATGACATTTCAAGGACAAACAAACTATCATGAAAACTTGACTGTCTTAGACTTTACATGGTTTAGAAGCTATGCCAAAAACAAAAGACTCAAAACAGATTCAAATTGACGTATTTGAAACTCATTTTGTTAACAAGAATCAACAATGAAAGAAACACAACCTACGATACTAAAATACATTTGAAGAAAGTTTAACAAAACAAGCTGTTTAGAAATCCTATTAATTAACAGACTTTAAAATCTGATTAAGCAATATCTAAAACTTAACAAAACCTATTTTAAACATATAAAAACTAACCTAAAGACTGAATTAAAGCTAAATGAATTTGACTAAATTAACAAAAACAACCTAAGCAGTCTTAACCAAGGTTAAAACTGCTTATGCCAAACACCCCTTTAAGACCTAAAAAACCATTTAAAAACTCAAACAAACCTAATTAGCACTCAAATTGTGAAGACAGATTATCAAATAAGCAAAATAAGACTAAAGAGCACAAACTAATCCAAAAATGAGTTTTAGAAATAAGCTGAAACTAAATAAGCACAATTTACTTTAAAAATGAGCAATTACTCATAACTAAATTTAAAATCACACTAAGCAAATGACTAAATAATTCAGACATATAAAGCTATAATAAGACAAAATAAGCAATAGAAAATAAGCAATAAGCAGTAAATAAGCAAAAAGTAGAAAATAAGCTAAAAAGGAAAATGAAACTTACTTGTGTCCTTTGCTTAAACAAGGACTAGAAATGCTCTTAGAGCTCATCTACAAGCTCCAGCTTATCATAGATAAGCTTTAAGAACCCATACCGTAGCTTCCCAAATCTGGCTTATCATCCATAAAACTTAACCATGTAACTTGATAAGGAACAAACTAGCTCAAATAAGTTTTTAAGAACTTATTTGAGCTTAAAGAAAGCTTGGAAAAACATTTTGGCTTATTAAGAAGTTTAAGTAAATTGTATAATAAAAACTGAATTAAAAGTACACAAATGAATTAAGCTAAAAATACTTTTATTAATTAAAAGAAGAGTACAATAAACTGAGTTTCATTACATTAAACATAAAATAAGCTGGAAATATAAGATAAAAAAAAAAATATAAAAAAATACTCATTTTGTAAAAAATAAAAAAAAAATAAAATAAATATAAAATAAAAAAGAAAAAAAAAAAATAATAAAAATAAAAAAAAAAAAAACTAAAATAAAATAAAAATAATAAAAAAAAAAAAAAAAATAAAATAATAAAAATAAAAAAAAAAATAGAAAATAAATAAAATTAAAAAAATAACAAAAAAAAAAAAAATAAATACCTCATATAAAGTTTAGTAAAATAATATAAATAAAATAAAAATAAAAAATAAAAAAAAAAGAATTTGATAAAAAAAAATAAAAAAAAATTAAAAAAAATAGAACAAAATAAAATACAAAATATAAAAAAAATATAAAAAAAAATAAAAAAAAAACTATTTAAAAAAAAACTAACTTCCTACACTAATCTACTCCTATTCCTAGATGCTTCACTGTGTGATTAAGCCCTCCTTTTATAGATGAGGGGAGAATGATCCAGAACCTCAAGAGCGTCTCTCTTCTTTTAATCTAAGCCCTTCAATCTTGACCAATACATATGCAATCATTAAGAGCCATTGGATCTAGTACACGTCCTATCCACCAATCATAGCTTGTAGGATTGCCAACGTATATACTAGTGTCGGATAGGGTGTCCAGTGATAAGAGCTTCCTAAGAATTACTACGTGAGTGATAAATGTGCGTGTGGTGAAAATGTGTGATTTACCCTGTGTTATTTCGGAGGGAGGGAAAAATGGAAACGATATACAGTAAATTTACTTGAAAGCCCTTGGCCCTTTGACCTATGAATACTATTATAAGAGAAGTGGGGAGGCTTGTATTTTAACTTGGCCATGGATTATGTTTAGTGGATTGGATTTAAAAGGTGATTATAGGCTTTTAAAATTAGGCTTAGAGAACTAATAGGCTGACCCCGACCCATTTAAATGGGAACGGGATTGCCATGTTTAAGATGTATACAAACGCCTTTGGTCTTGATATCTCATGCTCTTTCCATCCCCGTGCTTGGTTTTGTCCGTTTTGCTTTGTTTTTGTCCATTTGTGATAAATCCATACCTGCAAGACAAAATTCACAATACAAACAAATATAGTGCATTTTTATGTATTTTTGGTCATTATTGGTCTTTTTAGCTTGTTTTATTAGGTAAAAGGTATGTGTATTTAAGCACATACCAAAATCCCCCCATACTAAGCTACTACCGTGTCCTCATGCAATGTCATAAGCACATGCTTAGAAAACCAAAAATTTTAATCCCCTTAGACTAATTACCTCGAAAAAAGTACTAAAGGTGGTTCATTCTAATGGGATTAAGAAATCACTAGTTTTAAAAACAACCCGTTTTAAACCATTTTTTTGCATTATTATTACATTCATACATATCAAAACTTCAACGGAACAAGAAAACTAAAAGGATAAATTCATGCGACCTTGATTTTTCCACAACCTCACCCAAACCAAGCTTAAAAAACAAAAATGCATTGTTAAATACAAATTAAGATGCTAACACTACCCATAAAAGCTAATTGTGTACGCATAGCTACTTCCCGCTCCCTTATTCCTAAATCCTCTAAGGGTTTTATTTTATTATTGGTGACAAATAAATTAAGACCTTATTTAAATAAAATAAACCCGGTTTAGACCACAATTAGTTTGAAATCCTTTCCTAAAGAGACGATATGGTGAGAATAAGGTCCACATTAAGGTTCTAGATAATTTCTGGCATGATTTTTTAGGGTTATCCTTTTTATTTCATCCGAAACAACTCAACTATGAGTCCAGAGACGGAGGCTTTATTTAGATAACCTCGGAGTCAAAGTTTGGCTTTATTATTATTATTATTATTATTATTATTATTATTATTATTATTATTATTATTATTATTATTATTATTATAGCAACATTATTAAACCTCGTCCTTGTAAATAACGGCCACATCGGACTGTGAGACGACCATGGTCCCAGGATCCATATTCGACCTTCCATGGTGGATTACTCTGACCTTTTTGAAGGCTGCAACATCGTTTTGTGAGCCGAAAAGAACAACATACTTTTATCAGTCATCGGATTATACTATGATGACGCATTTATTTAGAAGACTAGCCACATCGGTTGTGAGCCGCATAGAGGCCGTAAACTTTTATCAAGGGGTTGGAGAGTTAGTGTTTGGGGGGTTGGAGAGGGGATGTTGTTTCCCACAGTTTTTATTTATTATTATTACCTCCACCCTTTAAACGACTACCACATCGGTTGTGAGCCGGCAAGAGGTAGTGGTCTTATTTCGGCTTCGGTTTATTACATAACTTATTATTATTATTAGCCAAATTTCAAGTCCTGCGGTCTTTTAACAACTGCCACATCGGTTGTGAGCCGACAAGAGACAGTAGCCTATTTCCCCGCAACACTGACAAAACCTCGATGTGTACCTTACTTTCACCAGAAGGAATCTCTACGAAGTGATTTAAACTAAGAATCGCAAAAACCTAAAGCAACTTTATTTATTCAACAATTATATAAAGTTTATTAAGCTGATGGAGCAAAAAGCCACAATTAACCTCTATGAGCCTTAAAGAGAACCAACTACTCCATGCTTAGCATCTAACTTATATAAAACTCTATCATTTCTCGTTCTTCGCAAATTTAAAATCTTTAATAAAAAGATCTGCGAATTCTTAGTCTAATAAAACAAGCTTTGCATATTTAAAGTCTATCATGGAAACTTGTAAACTCTTGGCTTTTTCAAGCTAGAATTCGCGTTTTAAAGCTTCTTGTATAAAAGACTAGCAAAAGCTTAAATTTATATAAGTTAAGGGGCAAGCTAGAGCGCAACATGCTCGATCAAGTCGAAATTTATTCCTTAAAAGTCAAAACATACAATCACTTAGTGTCTAAACACTTATTTATTCTTATTTTTGAAAAAAAAAATGGCATAATTTTATGGCAAAATAACGGGGTTACGTTGAAGACAAGGTAAATACAAGTAAGGATCGATCGAAAGGTCCCTACCCCCATACTAGAACTACACAATTGTCCTAAAATAGTCAATGTGAGACTGTCACCCCCATACTAATTTCAAGGCATAATCCAAATATTAAGGGGTCTCTACGCAAATCTAAAGCCGTTTATTAATTATGCTAATAGATAAACGTTAAATCAATAAGATCTAGGATATCGGATTCCCATATATAAGCATGCGAAGGATTGAAGATCGAGTGGACGATGGACAACAACCTCTAGCACTAGAGCCTTCAAAAATCCGAGCAATCCTAGAACATAAAATCGATAAAACAACGAAACACGAGAAAGGAAAAGCGAGCCTCCTCCACGTCACACTTATTCATTCTCTCTCTACTACTACTTGAGGGATAAGCATTGGCTGTTGCCACCTACCATCGCGGAACGCATTTATTTTGTTAACTGATTCCCGAGACCTAACTCAACCCTTTAATGGCTATGGGGAAAGTTCTAGGTGAGATCGTCAGGACAAGAAGCAACCATAGGTGGTAATTCCCCATCCAAAATAGTGTTTAAGTCTTGAACGTTTACCTTAAGTTTGGGTGTCGGTTAAAGATAAACACGACGGTTCCATAAGGAAAAACATGAGCAAAGGTGAAAGTCCGGTCCAACTGGTTTTGAGCTTTCCCAATAAAAACTTAATATCTATAATTGAAGAGTAAGCAACCCCGATCACCAACGATGAAAACACTGTTCTTAGTCTTGGGGAGTCATGAATCATCTTTTTGTTTTCTCTTTGTAGGATTTAAAGAGTTCTCGTAAGTCTTGATCCCAGAGTTCAATTAATTCATATCTTGAACATTCGGTGATCACCCACGGTCTTAAGGTCAAAATTGCAATGTTTTAATGCCCAATAGGCCTTGTGTTCAAGCTCGATAGGAAGATGACAAGCCTTTCCGTACACTAGCTTATAAGGAGTGCACTCGATGGGTGTTTTAAAAGCGGTACGGAAGGCCCATAAAGCATCATCTAACTTATCGGACCATGAAGCAAGATTTTCACCTACGGTCCTTTCTAAAATACGTTTCAAACCACGATTTGAAACCTCCACTTGTACACTCGTTTGTGGATGATATGCGGTAGAAAGATGGTGGTTAACTCCATACTTAAGCATGACCTTTGCGAATTAGTCATTGCAAAAGTAAGTACCGCGATCACTAATTATAGCACGAGGAGTTCCAAATCAAGCAAAAAGAGATTTCAAAAATTTAACAACAACTCGAGCATCATTAGTGTGGAGTGCTTTTGCTTCAATCCATTTAGACAAATAGTCGATGGCTACGAGAATATATTTGTTCCCTCGAGAAGACGGGAACGGGCCCATAAAGTCGATGCCCCATACGTCAAAGATCTCGCATACTTGAATTGCATTTTGAGGCATTTCATCTTTGTAATACCCCTAAATCTGGGTAACAGCGAAATGTTGAATATCCGAGGGCGTTACTTCATAGATCAATAGCACAAGATATAAGAACGACCACTAACGTGTCATTTTAAAAAGATACATTGGATTAACAAAATGCTTGTTCATTACATAAGCTCATGGCTTCAAATTGTTCGACAATATAAGTAAAGATTTCGGTTTATAACAAATGTCCCCAAAATGTAATACGCCCAAATCTTTAGTACTGACTCTTTCCAAAGAGTGACCCCCAATGTATCTGAGCACCCCGTGCCTTATTGACCTGAGAAAACATGCTTAAAATATCAACATAAAGTTGGTGAATTCATAGGTTTATGTAAATCAATAGTAGGACCGCAAGATTTCCAAGTGTATGATTAAGCAACAAATGCAAACATCATAAAAAGTAATTACGTTTTCCTAAGCTCATGACACTAAAGCTCGACATGTATGAATGCAATATATTGCCAATGAATGCCCGTGAATGATGTTCTCTTACCCGCCAACCATCATCCGCAAATACGCCATGGATAACTTTTGTTACCTGGCTAGAAGGAGTAGTAGGGGTAATAAGGTAGAGTCTAATCACCCGAACAGGATTGTCAATATCCCAAATAGATCTGTCTATAACAATCAGCGCTCATAATCCATAATTTGATAGTTCATGATAAAGGGCTCAATGGGTTATCGCTACTTAGCAAATACGTAATCCTTGTTAAAAATGATACACTTGCGTCCCAATTTGTAAAACACGCAATGTTCTCATACCAAAAAGATGTAAATCATTTTAAGAAATGTACAACATGGGGCTAAGAATTCACCTTTAGTAAATAGGCTCTGAAATGAATAAAGATATCACAAGTATGAATCACACAACCGACATAATACCTAAGTAAATACGTCAGTCTTAGTCACAAATTTAGGCTAAAGACTCAATGTATAAAACTACAATAAGTGCTAGTTTAGTATATACTATAAACACTAGTTGGCGTTGTACATGTTTAATGTATTTTGAAATTGATGATGGCTCTTGAAAGGTATAAGATTCACACGTCCAAGTATACGTGTCAAACGTTTTATTAATAAATATCCATATATATTAATGTGGTTTTAACTGGTTATAATAAATGATAAATATAATACTCGTTCCTGATACTTAAGTGTTTATAAAAATCACTTACGTTTACAGAATACCCTTAAGTTCTTATAATCATAAAACCAGTCCCTCTAGTTTATGAAAATGTAATATTTACACTTTAAACCCCTAGGTTTCCACATTTACACTTTGTCCTCCACTATAGCAACAGTTCATACATAGGTCCTTGTATTTTAAAATAGTTCCAATACTCCAGGAATAACAGAATACTCCTTTAGGTTCTCATAATAGTGAGCAATAGTTTCAAACCGTAAAGTTTCAAATTTGTAGAGCACTTTTAGTCACCTTATCGCATGTAAAAATCGCATTTTAGAATCCTGATTAAGTTCTAACAAGTGCAATTGTTTTAATAAGACTCCAATAACAAAACCAACTGTTTTGGACTTATAAATAAGCCTCGGATGAGCCTTATTTAAGGCTAATGTGCTTATAAGGGCCTGTAAGGTCTCATTAAGCTAAATAATGGTCTAATTAAGTTTCCAAGAGTACATAAGCATTTGATAAGCTTATTTAAGTTATAAAAATCAATTTGGCTTATTAATAAGCCTGGATGAGCTTATTAGAGCTTATTGGGCTCGTTAGCCTAACAACTATAACCGAATGCTAACAAGTAGGCCTATTAGGGTTCCCTTATTGATTCTTACTAGTTTTCTTAACCAATAAGCTCACTTAGGCCGTTAATGCTGTTTTAAATCTTGTGATTATCCCATAATCAATAAGCTACGAATGGGGGCCTCTTAGGCCCATTAAGAAACCGTTATGCATTTTAAGCCTTTAGGCTTGCTTGATTAGGGTCCATTAGCTTTTATAGGTCTATAATAAACTCAACAAGTCACAAAAGCTCATGAATAAGTTGTGCAAGCTTATTCATGGCTTATGGCTCCATTTTGGCCATGGAATGGGCTGTCAAGCCCATTAAGAACCCGGTAAGGGTTTTAAGGGTGTGGGCTTATACAACATAGGCCCATAAGCATTTAGGGTCTTCAATAAGCCCATAAGTTCTGTCATAGCTTATAAATAAGCTATTAGAGCTTATTCGAGCCGTTAGGCTTGTCGTTTGGGCCTCACTAGTTAGCTGACGAGTCCATTAAGGGCTCGGCTAGCTTCTTATATGTATTTTAGGATTTCAAGTAAATCAAATAAGCATCCTTAGCCTTAAATAAGCTCGCGAGCTTATTTATAAGCCGTATGCTTATTACATGAGCTCCGTTAGGCCTGTTGGGCTTTCCCCATAGTGGGTTGGTTTGGGCCCCAAGTGACCTCAACCTAGCCCTAGGTTTACTAGTTTGATTTCCAGCCTCGATTATACTTTGTTAAGGCCCTTGTTAACATTTATAATTGTTGAATACACATGCAATTCTCGTTCTGCAAGTTAAATATCTTCCTAAGCCAAACCATTTATTTTCGTGAAAAGTTAACGTATAAGGTTTGTGCATTTCGAGTGTACGGGATACGTTTCATACTAGTTTTCATACGTGTATTAAGAGGTACGTTTAAGGCTTTACTCGACATTCAAACAAGTTTTATATACGTTGTATATATTAGCACCACACAAGATTAAACGTACGCATAATGTATGTACGTGAACTATGCATGTCGTAAAATCATCATGTTAATAGCTCGACGTTAACTTGTTATACACAAGTTAACGTGACCCTTTTTAACTAGATATGAATAAAACAAATAGGTTACGACGTGTAAGGCTTAGTTCGAGACTTACAATGGTCTTAGAGTCTTTAATGTGCGTCGTGTAGATAACCCAACTCGTTTACACCCAAACCGTGTATAACCCTAAGTTTTAAAGCTTGAATACCCAATCCTTAGCTCGTATACACTTCTTAATACCCTTGTATGCGAACTTAAGTGCACCTTGTGTCCTTAGAAGGAAATGTGGGTTGTGTATAGGTTTGGTTTTGTAAGACCCGAAAATATAGATTGTAATTGAGTATGGTATAACGCTTAGAGTGAGTTTAAAGTTTTAGTTAAAATGTGTTTAAGTGACAAATGAGGTTGTATTTGTAGTCACATAAGCTAGTTAGTCTCCCTCGTTCTAAACTAACCGAAAAATCGTCGCCTTATGCGTGGTTTAAAGGTTTTTGGGTTAGCTACACATGGTTTCTTGCTAACCCACTTAAGTAACAAAGCTTTAATTAGGCAAGTAATGTACACATGATTAGCATGATACATGAAATCTAAGGAATTTGTGTGTATTGATAGGTTTAACCACGGCATAGGGTAAAGAAGAACCAAATTGTTATTAATTGTGTATGTATTTAGCTAGTAGAAACATTTAGGACAAGTATTAATTAAAACCTAAGGATGTACTAGTACTTAGTAAAGGATCATTAGAGTTTTAAGATTTTACTAGGGTGCTTTTTTGTGTGTAAACGGCCCCTAGTGGGTTTTAACAACAAGGGATTGATTTAATTTTAGTGTTATGGTTATAAAAGTGGGTATTGGTTTGAGTCATGTAAGTCTAGTAATTCGGGTGTTGACCGAATGTATTTTATTATGAAAGCGTAAACCTTTATACGTGACCAATAATAAAAAATAAAGCACGCAAAGTTTATAATTATCTTTTTAATCATTATCATATTACTTAGTTGAGTGTAAGACCATAATTTAATTGATGACCGATTAACATTAAATGATTATTTCTAGTCTACGACGATTTAGCTTAAATTAAATATAAAAGTAAACGCGTATCGGACTAAATAAATAGTGCCGACTAATATAAGTCTCAAATGACCTTGAAATAAGAAATGTTAGAGTCTTCATACCCGTTAAAAGCAGCTTTGTCCTCAAAGCTAAGACCTGTAGTGGATGACGAAGCCCCACGGTTTTGTGAAAATTGTGGGTATTATTGTTTTAACGAATCTTCACAGTATCCCCAGGTTGAACTCGAGACCTCTCCTAAGTTCCAAAGACCTTACACCAATGGTATCCGGCTTTTGGCTTTAATCGTTTGATCTCCCCGTTCTATGATTTCAACAGCTCTTCTACAAACTAGATAGCTATCGTCAACGTGAAATTCCTTCTAAATGGCATGACTACAGGATTCGTCACATAACATTCTCAGATTTGTACAACATGGAAAGTAGGTGAAGTTCTCTACTCAACTCTTGAGGAAGTTCCAGCCTGTAGGCAACTTTCCTAACTTTTGCTAACACCTTGAAAGGTCTGACATATCTTGGATTCAGCTTGCCCCACTTACCGAATCGCACAACCCCTTTCCATGGTGAGACCTTGAGCATAACCCTATCCCTAACTTCGTAACCATTTGCTTTCGCTTCCTATCAGCGTGCTCTTTTGTCGATCCTGAGCAGACTTCATCCTTTTGCTTGATCCGACGATCTCTTCCGTTGTATCTTGGATTAATTCTGGACCAGTTAGTTGAGCTTCCCCAACCTCACCAGCACACCGGTGATCGACATTTTCAACCATACAGTGCCTCATACGGTGTGGCCTTTATGCTAGCATGATAACTGTTGTTTTATATATGAAAACCGGCTATTGTGGCAATGCATAAACCCAAACCCTTGCAAAATTCGATCACGCAGCACATAGCATGTCTACGAGAGTTTGAATATTTCTCCTCTGCTATGGCGTTAGTTTTTGGATGATATGCAGTGCTCAACTTAAACTAATATCCAAACTTTCTGAAATTATTTCCAAAAATTGACGTGAATCTCCAACCCGCTCACAATGATTAACACATGTATTCCGTGTCTTGCAACTAACCTGTTCAGGTAGTATCATTGCCAACATTGTCCAATGGGTCATTCATCCCTTATTGGCAATAAGTGAGCAGATTTGTAATCGATCCACAATCACCCAGATGGTTTCAAAACCTTTGTCGAGATGAACATAGGAAGCTTGGTGATAAAATCCATCGGATATTATCCCACTTCCACTTCGGGTATTCTCAGGTTGTACTAGGCAATCTCCGATGGCCTTTGATTGTTTGGCTTTGAATCCCTTGCGATAGGTTAAGCACTTGCTAACATAGGTGGCGATGTCCGGCCTTCTAATTAGGCTACCAATAGAGCTTTTTCATGTCTTGATACATCTTCTTCCGAACTGGGGATGGATAGAGCATTTTGACTTGTGAGATACGAGCATAATCACGAATCTTAAATCTCCATAGGCAAGGCAACGAATCAACTCCTGCCGTGTAAAACATAAGGACCCGTCGGCAACGTGGATTTCAATCTTTCCATTAGGTAATATCCTTTCCTGATCATGCCCACCTGAAACGTCTTTATTTTACAAGATTTTCTTTTTCCAGGCTTCGACTGATCGTCCTAAATTCGTTTTGGGAAGAATCCAAGCCATTGTCAAACTAAGGACACGAAACGCCCGCAATGGCTCATTATATTCCTTACGCTTAATGCATCAGCCAATACGTTTGCCTTCCCAGAGTGATTAACGAATGTCATAAATCGTATCGGCCTTAGCATTCAAGCCAACAGCGTTTGCCTCGTTAAGCACCTTTTGATTCGAGAATTTATTATAGACCTTTTTATGGTTGGTGCATACGGCTATCTAGTTCCATAAAGATAGTGTCTCCATAGTTTAGAGCAATTACATCTAAACATCGATCCAAGTTCTAATCATAGTGGTGTATTCTTCGCTCATTAACTTTTAACTATCATGAAAGCATAGGCAAACACCTTCTCTCTCTCTGCATCATACAAGGCGCCTAACCTTTTTGTGTAAAGCATCACAATAAGACCACAATGTCTTTGCTTCTTTAGGTAAAGCCAGAATTGGCGCACTGCATAACTTCTGCTTTATTAACTGAAAAGTGTTTTCTTCCTTTTCTCCCTAATCAAATTTGATTCCTTTCTGGGTAAGTTTCGTCATTGATTTAGCAATCTTTGAGAATCCCTTGATGAATCTTCGGTAGTATCCAACAAGTCCTAAGAATTGGCGGATCTCCGTTGGTGACCTAGGAGATGCCCAATCTTTGATAGATTTGATTTTGGCTGGATCTACATGTATGCCTCTGCAATCAATGACGTGACCGAGGAATTGTACCTTTGGAATCCAAAACTCGCATTTTGAAAACTTAGCATACAACTACTCCTTCTTAAGTAATTCCAAAATTGCCTTAAGATGTTCTCTGTGCTCTTTCTCGTACCTTCGAATAAATCAGTATGTCATCATGAGACAATTACGAACTTATCCAAGTAATTTTGCACACACGGGTTCATGAGGTCCTATGAATACCGCCGGTAACGTTTGTCAGTCCGAATGGCATAACCTGGAACTCGTAATGGCCATACCGAGTTCGGAATGCCGTCTTTGGAATGTCTTGCTCTCGTACTCTAAGCTGGTGATGTCCTGATCTCAGATCTATCTTCGAATAAATATTGGATCCCTATAGTTGATCAAATAAATATTGACCTTGAGTGGCCACCGATTCTTCACTGACAAATTATTAACTCGAGGTAGTGCGATGCACAACCTGAATGATCCCATCCTCTTTTGACAAACAAGACGGGAATCCCCAAGGTGAGGGAACTAGTCTTATGAATCCTTTTGTCGGAAAAGCTCTTATGAAATTGTTTCCGATAATTCCATCATTTCGATAGAGCCAATCTATACGTGCATGAGCTAGGGCGCGTAGGCTTCCTAATTTATACGTCGATTTGGAATACACTGTCTACAGCCTGATGAAGACCTGGCAAGTCCTCGGAAATACCTCAGGAATATCTTAGACGAAAGGAACGAATCCTTATTTGTTTCCTTCCGACTTGTCCTCCTCTTTCTTGGCGGATATCTGTGCCAAAAAGACCTGGCATCCCTTCGCCATGTACTCATGAGCTTTTGAACATGAGATAACTTTCAACCGAGATTCTCTCCCGTTTGCTATTTTCGTTGCCACAAAAAGTCAAAGTTTCATTCCCATAGGGAACTTGACAAGTTTCACATACGCACACGATCTACAGCGTACATCTTCCATAACCAGTCTCATACAGATAATGAACATCGAAACTACCCAGTTCTACGGGCATTGAGATCTATGTTTAACGGATGGTCTACGAATTTAAAGTGCAACCACGTAAAATGTGTCTATCCCGACCCATTCCATTAGCTAATTCGAAATCATAAACAATTTTTTAAGGGATTGGGCGATTGAATCAAGGAACGAATGTATGGATATAAAAGCTACTCATCGTCACCAGTGTCGAATACGATCATTCATAGTGTTTAATTAAGAGGAACTTACCCAAGACGACATTGGCAATGGGTTTTCCCACACCATTTTCTCTCTTTTTCTGCATTCCTAACTGCATAAACCCAGCCCTGTGCATCCCTTTCCATCATCTTAATCTTCAACTTAGGACAATCTCTCCTGAAAATGCCCTGGTGCGCCCAACACTCAACAACCATTTCCCTTGGGAGCTGCCCCATTTCCTTTCTGAGTATTAGCAACATTTGTATTACCTGTACTCCTGCAATCGCGAGCAAAATGCCCTACTTTGTAGCACTTGTGGCATTTCTGCGTGCACTTGGGCAAAGATCCCCTATAAGGCTTCCTTTCACCTGTCCGCATATTGTAGACCTTGGCGACATTCTGCCTCTTGAAGGGTTGTTGCGGGTGACCATGGTTGTTTCGGGATGAATCATCAGCCTTCCTTTTGTTGTTAGACTGCCTTTCTGCGTAGGTGCGGAGTTTCTGATCCATCAAGTCGTTGGCCAACTCAATAGTCTCATCCAATGTCTTGGGTCTGGCAGATTTGACGTTCCCATAAATGTTGTTAGGAAGTCCACTGATGTACTTGTCAACCTTCTTGGTTTCGTTGGCAACAAACTTGGTACATATCAGGGTTAGCTTTTAGAAACGTTCAGTGCATGCTGGAACATCGTTCCCCTTGACCTTTAGGTTCCACAGCTTGATTTCTAATTTCTTGATTTCACCCTGCGGACAATACTTGTCCGTCATCTTTTTCTTGAGTATTTTCCAAGTCATTGCATATGCCTCAGGACCGAAATTCTAATCTGACCATAATCCACCAGTCAAAGCAAACCTAACAGAGTGCAGGTGGCAAACTTTACTTGATTCTCAATAGCACAACCACTGATATTGAAAAACAAACTCACTTCTCAAACCACTGAGTCAAACCGATCCACGAAAGATGCCCTTCAGTCCCCTTGAAGTTCAAAGGTTGACACTTCAGAAGTCCAGCGTAAAAAACAAAGGGCGCGCATTTGTATGTTCCTTCGGTTTATCCACGTGCGAACTTGGCTTCCATCTCTAATTGGAGGAGGTTTCACAAAAGAGCTTGGACAATCATTTCTTAGAGACGGAATTCGGAGTCATGGTTTTTGGGTTTGTAAGTTAACAAGGGGGAATCGGTCCTCTTCTGGTCGTAAAGGTCCAAGATTTGTCTAGATCTCCAAAGACAAAAACATGAGTTGTATGACAGAATATAATAATGTATAGATGATATATCAACACAAGAAAGGTATATAGTATGACATAACACATCCATTTCATTCATAACCTTGAAAATTGTACATGAAATAGTTGTCGTATTACACAAAATACAATACAAAAGATCTAAGGCTATGCTAGTGGGGAAAATCCCTAATACTTAACATGCCTGTACAATGACCTAGCAAGATAAAATAACATAAATCACTAGATGTGACTGTCAGCATCCCTAGAAACATCCTGGTGATCTGGAATCCTAGCCTTTGGTCCTGGCTGTCTAGCTCTCCTCACTGCTGCTTCACAGCATCGGCTAAAATAACAGTGCAAACAACACGGCTTGCATTCACTCATCTCTCAGCCTTAAGTCTTCTAATGACTCGAGAGTCATTACCATATTGCCCTGACGCCTACGGTCATGTCTCTCAAAGTCACTGCTAACTCTCAGCCTATTTCATCTGAAACAGTCTCATATACCTGATGATAGTCTGCAATGAGAAGTAACCCTGGCAGCTGTAGCTTGTATGGTAATGCCTGGGAGAGGGTCTCAAGTGCATACCACATGATCACTAGTGGTCACGAAGCTCCTGATGATCCCTGACTCAATCCTATCATAGTGAGCCCCCAAACCTCTCGGGAAGCATACCTCCATCCTCCACCATCCATACTGCTCCAGAGAAGTCATCCTATCCCCCATAATAGATCGAACTGCTGCTATTCCATATCGACATCAATGTGATAATACAATACTACTAATCCTGAGCCTACCTCTAATAAAGCCCATACAAGTCCTGTGTTCATGTTCATGGAGCTCAGCAAGCACGTGACCCGAGTATTAACCTCTCCTAACGGTCATAAGGTGCTATCTCAGGAACCTGCCTCTGTCGGAATCTACCCGTTGACTTTCCCTAATACCGTACCCAACATCTCTATCCCCTATCGCCTTCTCTTCAATTCAACATCTACCTGCTACAAATCCATAATCTATCCCCGAACCTCTGGTAGGTCTAGGAAGTAGAAAACTCTTCCCCGACCTTGTATCTAATCCTAGGGTGGAAAAATACAACCAAATAAGGGTGGCTGCTCAGACTTAGGAATATCATCCCTATGGTTAACAGGTGGTGATAATGTATAGAGATGGTGTATTGGTAGTAGCTGAGGTGATGGTAATAGTGGCAAAAATGCATCAATAAGAGCCTGAGTGGATGCTATCTTTGAGTTGGTCTAGATTTGGGTTGGACAACCCAGAAGATGGCAGTAAGGGGTGATGGCGCAGAGGTGTGATGAATGTGCAGTGGGGTCCATGCTCCTAAAAAGAGCGCTCCCTGCAGAGGGTGTGTGATAGTGAGATAGGTGGGAAAGGTGATGGAGTATCATGGCCAATCTCTCAACCTCTGCCTCCTGTGGAAGGGATATGGGCAGTCTAAGCCGGACGGTAATCCAAGCCCCATAGTAATGTCATGAGGGTGGAGGTATAACAGGCTCTGATCCCTCAGGTGTGGCAAACAGGCTCATCAACAAGTACAACAAAAGCGAAGTCCGGCGAGCACAAAGTGTTCTCCCACCTCCTCCTCCTCCTCATACACAATCCTCATCCTCACCATCACGTCATCCCAGAAGAATCGCCAGTCATCATCATCTCCATCATCGTCCCCATCCATAGGATATCCGAACCAGAACAACCTCTGTCTCATCATCCCTCGTACTCCTCTGGATCCTCCTTGGATCCGACTCGTAACAAATTCGGGTGACTCAACGGTAGGTGAATCATACAGGAGGTAATTAGTTTTCTCCCATAGCTGGAACCTCACTCATACCTCCTAATGGTATATACTCAGTGTGATAATAGGCTCGCACGTAGTCAGGATCATGTGCCTGTACGAACATAGGCTCACGCTCATCCTCGTCCTGTGGAACTTGTGGAGCCTGTGGATCCTCTGGGCCTGGTATGAATCCGGGTGAGGGTGGGCTACTGCTGCATCAGGAGTCTACATAACCTAATAAGTATGACCCTAGATATCCTCCCTCAGATACCACCTCATCATCGCTCCCCAGACGGCCTGTCCGTCACAGAGTCGGTGTAAACGGAAGTGTAGGTAACCGCAGATGTCGCAGAAGACATGACTACTGCAAAAAGCAAAAATAACCTATATAAGTATTACTTATAGGAAAGATCGGTATGATATGTCTATAAGCTTTAATTATAAGAGTGGTCTCTATGTTATATCTATAAGATTTATTTATAAGAGTCTTATAGTAATATACTTAGTATATTTTATATACGCATATATCAATCATGTAAGCACTTAGTACCCTACTAATGTTAAAATAGTGTGTATCATGTAAGCATATATGTGCTAGATGTAAACAAGTAATGCATGTATGTCCCTCGCAAATCCCATTTGTGAAAACAGTGTTTGAAAATGGTTATAGTCCAGACAAAACTTTTGACCTGGTTCTCTATAACCTTGGCTCTAGATACCAATCTGTAACACCCCCAAATCTGGGTAGCAGCGGAATGTTGAATATCCGAGGGCGTTACTTCATAGATCAATAGCACAAGATATGAGAACGACCACTAACGTGTCGTTTTAAAAAGATACATTGGATTAACAAAATACTTGTTCATTACATAAGCTCATGGCTTCAAATTGTTCGACAATATAAGTAAAGATTTCGGTTTATAACAAATGTTCCCAAAATGTAATACGCCCAAATCTTTAGTACTGACTCTTTCCAAAGAGTGACCCCCAATGTATCTGAGCACCCCGTGCCTTATTGACCTGAGAAAACATGCTTAAAATATCAACATAAAGTTGGTGAATTCATAGGTTTATGTAAATCAATAGTAGGACCGCAAGATTTCCAAGTGTATGATTAAGCAACAAATGCAAACATCATAAAAAGTAATTACGTTTTCCTAAGCTCATGACACTGAAGCTCGACATGTATGAATGCAATAAATTGCCAATAATGCCCATGAATGATGTTCTAACCCGAAACATCCCAAATCCGACATGTTATAACGTTCGTTCCCGGTGATAGCTAGTCACCCGAACGGGGATGTCAATCCCAAATAGATCTACTCATAACATTCGCGCTTACAATCCAGTAATTGACAGTTCATGATAAAGGGCTCAGTGGGTTATCGCTACTTAGGCAAACACGTAATCATTGTATAAAATGTACACTTGCGTCCAATTTGTAAAACAAGCATGTTCTCACCCCAAAGATGTAAATCATTTAAGAAATTGTAAAAACATGGGGCTATGAACTCACCTTAGTAAATAGTCCTCTGAAAATGATAATAGATATCCAAGTATGAATCACACCGTCAAATACCTAAGTAAATATGGCCAGTCTTAGTCTGCAAATTTAGGCTAAAGACTCAATGTATAAACTACAACAAATTGCTAGTTTATATATACTGTTATCACTTGTGTGGTGGTGTACGTGTTTAATGTATTAGAAATTGTTGATGACTCTTGGAAAGTATACGATTTCACACGTTCTAGTATATATATAAATGTTATTAATAAATATTCATATTTATTAAATCGGAGGTTTACTTGTATAATATCCTAATATAATTAGCCCGATTCGCTAAGTGTTTATAAAATCACCTTTGTTTATAAATTACCCTTGAGTTTTATGTAATTACAAAACAGCCCCATTTAGTTTATGAAAATGTAACATTTACACTTTAGACCCCTAAGTTTCCAAAATTACACTTTTAGTCCTCTAACTTTACAATGTTGCACTTTAGGTCCTATAATGTTTGAATCAGTCCCCTTAAGTTCCAGGAATGACAGAACAGTCCCTCAATTTACTAGAATAGTGAATTGGTAATTTTTTAACCCTTAAGTTTCTAAATTGACACATTTAGTCCCTTAACTTGTAAAAATTGCATTTTAACTCCAATTAAGTTCTAATAAGTGACATTAGATTTCATTAAGCTCCAATAAGCCATACAAGTTGTCCCAGCTTATAAATAAGCTCGGGAGAGCTTATTTTGGCTTAATGGACCTTATTGGGCCCGTTAAGGTCCAATAAGTGTTTTAGAGGTCCGATTAAGTTTTAAAAAGCACTAAAGCACTTGTTAAGCTCATTTAAGCTACACAACTCAGTTTGGCTTATTAATAAGCTCAGATGAGCTTATTCTCGTTGGCCCAACAACCTTTACCGAAAGTTAGTACCAAGGTCCATTGAGGTTTTCTTAGTGATTCCAACTTATTTTCCTTTCTTAAATAACTTATTAGGGTCTGATTAAGTTGTCGTATCCATGGGGCTTATTCAATAAGCAATTTAGCTAGTAGTTAAGCTTATTGGGTTCGATATAAGCCTGATAGGGTTTTAAAGGTTTGGGGTTGGATACCTTTGGGTCCGTTAGCTTGTCTAAGGTTATGAGGAAACCTATGAGCTGTTTAAGCTCACAAATAAGCCGTCCTAGCTTATTTGTGGCTTATGGGCATTGTGGCTTACAAAAATAGGTCGTGAAGCCCTTTTAAGGTTTGTTTGGTTTTTAAAGGGTATAAGGGCCTATGTAAGTTTCAATAAGCTCGTAGGTTACTTTAATAAGCTCATAGATCTTATTGCCACCTCGTGGGCCCCACTGTTGGGCCTGTTGGGCTTGTTCGGCCTTATTAGGCCCGCTTGTGGCCCGTTAAGTTATTATGGGTTTGTTTAAGGTATGCTTGTTATGTTTCAAGTCTTATAAGCCTTCTAGTCTAACAATAAGCTTAAATGAGCTTATAATAAGATTAAATGAGCTTATAATAAGCTATGGGTCCCACCCTTTTGGGCTGTTTAGGACGGTTGGGGCGAATCCGTGAGTACGTTTCGATTACACAAGCCTATTGTGGCTCGTTACTCTTTTGGCAACATGTAGGTTTCGAAATAACTAGTCGTAGTACTATATGTCGTGTATTTAACTTATGTACACGTCGCGTTCTACATGCAAGCGTTTAGACGTGTCATGTATATGTTCCCAAGCCATCATGTCATGTTTATAACACAAGTTTACGTATGATTTATAAAAATTTCGTGCGTGTGGGTTGGGGGGGAAATTAATGTTTATGTTGATGTTCTTAATCGTGTCTAACGTACATGTTTATGACTTTTCTTGTCATTTACTTATTTTGTATTTGTTCTTTAACGTTTCCATCACCACATAAGATTTAGTACGTGTATAAACCCTTCGTTTATATATACGGTTCGTAGTTACAATACACGAGCAAATGTTAACGTGTCCTTCGTGTAGTAACGTGACCTATTGACTAGCAAATAAGGAAGACATGCATGATATGATTTGTATAAGTTTAAATGTTCTAGGTGACTTACAAAGGGTCCTAGTGCTTGGTTTTCGAGTATGCATGAGAAATGAGACAACCCGTGTATGTATAACATGACCAAATGATAAACCAAGCTTCAAAGCTTTGTGTACACCTAACCCTGGCTCATATATTCCCTTTTGCACTCGTTATGTAAACTTTTATTGTGTTTTCTTGGTTCGAATGAGGTAAATAGGTAAGTTGTGTGTGGTTTAAGACCCGACGCAAAGAGAGTGTATATGTTTAAGTGTTTGTGTTTGTAAGAGTGTAATATGGTGAGACTATGTGAGTATTTATAGGCATATGAGCTAGTTACTTACCTCCTAGTCCTAAACCAACCAAACCGTGCATTTAACAAGGTGGTTTTGTAGTTTTTAGTTAGTCACACATTGTATTTAGCTAAACCACTAAGTACAACTCTTAATTACTCAATGTATGTACAAGATTTACGAGTGATTTGGAAATCTTATGGATTTTGTTGTTGATTCGATGCTAGCTGGCCATACAAAGGAAAAGAGAGGCCAAATGGTTATTAACCATTGTGTAATGGATTAGTGGAAGACATTGAGGACTAATATTAATTAGTGAAAGTTTGTACATGTACTTAATGTAAGTCACAAAGATTATTCTAGTTGTCTTG
>BQNB010089835.1:0-19983 GCA_026074375.1 Tanacetum coccineum
AACGACACATCAAGTTTTTAGCGCCGTTGCCGGGGAGTGAAAAAATTTAATCTTGATTTTTATTTGATATTTTGATTTTTAGCTTTAGATTAATCTAACCCTTAGGATTAGTGCAATTTAGATTAGTGTATAATTCTGTAAAATTTTGTATATTTATGTATTGTTTGCTTGTATATTTGTTAGTTTAATTGTTTGTGTGTTTAATTGTTTTTCATACCCGGTTCTGGTCGATAAACTGATATGGCGTATCCACTTCCATTAGATACGGTGTATCTAACTTTCTTATCTAATACAGTGTATTCATTTAACGGATTAATACTGCGTATCGATCGACTGATATAGTAACAAAGAAGTTTTTCATACTCGAACTTAAAGCTTAAAAAGTTTTTTACACGCCTTTTCCAAACTAGTTCTACTGATAATTTTCTAGTTATTTTCCGTAACAATGACAAAGGTAATCAAGGAAGAGTTCGAGAAACTTAAGTCTCTAAAGATCGGTGATGTCTTGCTCACTTGTAATACATCACTTGAAATTTTTCATGAGGAATTCAACCGAATGAGCAGAATAGATAATGATTTGTTTACGTATGAGGTTGAAATTGCTGAAGTTGCTAAAATTTCATGTGACTTAAACGATGAGGATGATTCGAATTAGCAGATGACCCATGGAACTGATGATGATATGGAGTATGATCCATCTAATGTCGAATTTACTGAATGGTTAACATCAAAATTTTATAACTACAAGACAATGGATCATTATACAAAGAATGCATTATGGATTTATTGGGATAGAGGAGATGATGAAGTTGAACTCACTGACGAAGAATCCTTTGATTCTGATGAGGAAGACGAAGTTGATGAAATCTTTAGGATCAAAACTAATGTATTTGATTTCAAGACACCTGTGTGTAGAGCTTTCAAAGAATTTAATTATCTTTTACAAATCGATCCGGATGTACTTACCAAAGATATTGACGGATTCAAGACTTACGAAGATTATAAGGATGATTGGATTTACGAATGGAACAAAGATGTGCCATGGGTGCATGAAAAACCATGGACAGATGATGGAGTATGGGAAGAACCCACTCTGATGCGTATTTTATTTTAAAATATTAATTTATCAAGTTTTAAATTTATAAAACTCGATCTACCTGACAACGCACTAACGGGCAGAGAACCCGATCATGGATAGTATAGAATGGTAAATCCGAGGTCGTCCCAAGAGCTAAGTTGTAATTTGTTTTAATTTGAAATGTCACGTTTTAAAAAGGATTTTTGGATTGATTTGAACTAAATAACAATAAAATTAATTACTAAAAATTAAAAGAGTTGGAGATATCAGGAGAAAAAACGTGCTAACTTAGTTACTTCATTACTACTGTTATGAAAATGTTTTCCTGTGCAATGTTAAACTATGGTTTCATTAGTGGTTTCTAAGGTCGATAGACCTGAATAGGTATATATAGTCTATCCTATTCCCGCGATTCTGACTCAGTCCAAATCATATAGGAGGTAGGATATCCAGGTTGTAGTGATTAATCCCAACTATTCCCAAAACTTATCTAATAACCTATACAGATTATTAACCCCCTTTGAAAGAGTTCCTGTGCTTTTTAAGTATATTGAGTGATAAGTGCGGAGAACGGTCAGTTCCTACACTAGGAATGGAGTCATAGATCCTCCCTAGTACCCGATGGATCCCATATTGACATGATAATCTAATAATGGGGCAAGCAATGTCCAAACCACCCGTACTACCAAAACCCAGGGTTACACGATAGTCAAGAAATATCTAACGAAACCATAATCTAACAAGAAACAAACATAATAACAATAGTAACTACATAACTAGGCTAACACTTTAAGTGCTTAGCCGCTTATGGTAACGGGAACACAGCAAGAAATAGAAGTAATCATAGATTGAAAGCTCATAATTCTTATAGTATTCGTATTTGAACGATTAAATACAAAAAGTAAATAAAGTGTGATTTCCCTTGGACTCCAGGTGGAATTCTTTGAAGGTTGTAAGCCTTTGTCGCTTCTCCAATTGGCTGTGGAGGAAGTGATGTCGGAATAGATTGAATAAGGCCTCTACGTATAAGTATCGATCCTGTTACGGCGTAACTGATAAGTGTGTTACGCCGTAACCTTCTTACACGGCATTCCATAAATAAGCAATTGTTACGACGTAACCAGATATTGCGTTACACCATAACCTTCTAATAATTTCCATACGTACGTGATCTTCATTCCATATTTGTGGATCTTCATGGTTACGGCGTAACCAAAAGGGGTGTTACGCCGTAACTCTATCTTGGGTAAGATTTCCTTCCAAATACATGTTTACGGCGTAACTAGATATGGTATTACGCCGTAAAGTTGTCCTTGATCTTTGTACTTGCTTAATATATGTCACGGTGTAACCATTTTTGGTGTTACGCCGTAACATTCTTCAGATAAATTACACTTTAAGCCCTTTTTCCCATGTTTCTTGTCATTTTCCTGCATTTCACCTGAAAACTACAAAATGATAGAAAATATCTCGTTTTCAAGTATTAGTGAAATGTTTTCAGGTAATATAGGGGGTATTTTGCCACTTGTTATCAAATATCCTCCCACTTGACTTCTGCTTGCCCTCAAGTAGAACCCGTTAGAATATTTCATAAAAAGATTTCTTGAGGATAATTTTAAGAAATGAATCTATAAAACAATTATGCTAGAAAATATCAAAGTCGAACACCTCACGAAAAGGGGATAAAAAGTCACTCAACTCTCCACTAGTCTAACTGTTTTATTTTCAAGGTGATTGCTTAATTGCACAGTCATAACATATATTCTATCATAATTTTGGAAAGTACACAAATCTGCACCAATTAGAATTAGGGTCTAAATAATTCTCGAAGGCAACAAGGGTAATATGATTTTAAAGGGTGATAAAGGGGTTAGATAGACATGGGATACACATTTAATGGTTGTTAAAATAAAAACACAAAACAAATAGTCTAAAGTAATCTAAGGTTGTCATAACTAGCTACTGTCCATCTATAGGTCTAAGAGTCTAAGTCTAAAAATCTGATCTTCAATAATGGGATACTAGCTCCATTTTTCATAAGTATTGGGATGACTTGGTGTAATAATGGGCTACTAGCTCCATTCTTTATAATTATTAAGATGTCTTGGTGAAACAATGGGCTACTAGCTCCATTCTTCATAATTACTTAACTTGCACCATCTTTATATCTTTTAGCACATGGGCGGTTTTTAGGTGCACCCGCTTTTCTTCATTCATTTAAAACATGCAAATGCTACAGGAGTTTATATCTTTTAATTATTGCCCTTGCAGCATTTGATATTATACGCACATCCCCCCACTTGAGATAAACAATGTCGAAAGTGATGATATAGGAGGGTCTTTGTAGATCATAACTGATTGGTCTTTCATAAATGCATAAAATTTTCGTTCCCATTCCCCCAAACCATGGACTTAAGTAGCCAAAAATTTCAACACAAAGATAACTATAGACTACAGGGTAGGTTAAGGCAAAATGGTGTAACGATACATATAAAAGTGGGTGAAAACATAGATTGGTTTAACAAGAGTGATCTAGGGGTATCTTGCACTAATAATGAGTGCAACAAAAGGATTTATCACGGGAGGTCGACAAGTCAGTGTAACAAGTCGATAAACACACACATATAGGCTATTTGGGTCATTTCCTAAGTGTTGCCTTCTGGAACTATATATTCCTGCTAATAAATTAGGTCTCGAAATAATGTACAGGCCAAGTTCTAAAGTCTACAATACTACCGGCACACTCAATATTTTGGTATATTTTTGAATAATATGATGGAAAAAGAATATTAGGCTTAAATCTCACCAAGTAATAATAAAGGGTAATGTGTATTCGGCAAAGATTAATTCTAGTTATTTAAGAAAAAAAATGTCAATATTTTTTTTTAAATTGGCATATTTTTCAAAGAAAACTAGAAATAAATCAATAGGCAAAATATACGTCAAGTATTAATTATACTCCCATCCCCCCACTTGATTTGCACAATGTCCCATGGTTTAAAAAACGCGCGCATCATTGCGTAATTAAATGAATTATTGCATTGCATTTAAGATTTCGCTTCGTAGGTGCCAAATGCAGCATCCCATATTGCGTTGCATTATACCGCAATTTTACCGCCAAGTGAGTGTAATGCTTAAGCAACGGTCGCAATTTTTGCGCAAATCTGGATTTAGGTCTTTTTAGTCAAAATTAAACCATACAAAAGTTTCCCACATATTTTAACTTGCCTTTTTATAAGATAAAATCTATTAAAAGACGTTCCAAACAAACACAATAACGTATATCTTGTTTATTGGTTTTGCTAAGTATTTTATGGTCTAGACTTTGCTTTTGATTTATTTGTTATAAAAATAGATTATTGGCCTAAATTCAATATGCTTGTAACTTATTTTATAAGTTTATTGCATTTAGTTGGTACTTGGTAGAATATACTATGTATAAATATTTTTTGTACTTTTTTAATACTAAACGCATCACGTCCAAATTGCGCTCGCAGCGCATAACGCATCACGCAACCGGGCCTTTGGGAATTTAGCGTGGGATCGCAAAAAAACATTTATCAACAAGGGAAATGTACCTATTATACATTATGGAAATGAATAAAAAAGGAAATAGTAGAATTAGTCAAGGAAACTCCCTGAGCATTGCTTAGAAATTTGAAATTTAGGGATATCTTTCAGATTATTTTGTTTCTCGCAATGCTTTTTATCCCCTTGTGTTTCACAAAAAACAAACATATCGCATAAAATTGTTTACAAAGAATTATGAATGTGTACTGGAATTACAAACCTAACTCCCTCTTCGCAGGAATAACGTGTTGCATTTAGCATATGGCAAACAAGCTTTTAAACCACTGGTGGTCCAAGTGGACGAGTTTTGTCTCGTTGAGGCTTCCAGAGGAACATACCACAAAGTCCATTTAAGTATACAATGTTAGACATGTTTTAAAAACTTCAATTTTTAAGGATTTCTGAGGAGGTCTACTGGCGTTAACTATGATGCGCGTCACGCCGTATCAAATGGTATAAATTTTTTATGTTTTAAGGTGTTACGGCATAACCATGAAATGGTTTACGTCGTAACTGCAGTGGTTACGGCGTAAACTAAAGTTCGTTTACTAAACCATAAACTTTTTGGGATCAGATGTCAACAAAGTTACCACATGATTATGAGTCGAGCCGGTCTCGATAATTGCCTCCTAGCTTCTGGATTCTGGAAAACAAAGTAAAAAAACATGCAAACCAACTAATGTAAAAAGGAAACTTCATTAAATAAAGGACGGGTTGTCTCCCGACAAGCACTTTTGTTTATTACAGAGTCTTTAAGTTAGACTCATGCCCCTTCTATGTTTCTTCATTTTCTAATTTCTCGCCTCATTATTTTCTCTATATAATCTTTGGTTTATTGTCCAATAGTCATTTTTACTATATTTTCCAAAGCCACATTTACCCAGTTGTCAAAGCTTAAATTCTCTCATTCTAAATTTGTTCGCATATCATCGTTACTACTTTCCCAATATTCTTTGTTCTCCCTAGGGTTGTCTCCTCTATCACATTCGTCGAAATGGGGGTTACATGAACGCAATTTGGTGTTTTTGTTTCTTTCCCACTAGTATTTGGTTTGTTTCTCACTAAAGCCTCTCTTTTTGTATTGGGAAAAGTCTTCTAAACTACCATTTCTATTATTAATTATTTCTGCCCTTATATCGGCGATGTTGGGTGCTGTTCTGGGAAATCCTTTTATGTTCAAAATCTTAGTTTTTGTGAATACCTCACCAGCCCCTAGGTTATATTTAGTTATTTCAGCTTCTTCTTTTATAATTGGTGGGGGTTCTGTATAGGGCAGTCCTAGTAACTTGTTCTTCCTTTGCTTATATGCTTCATCATTGTGGTCAATGAATCCATCATATAATGTAGGTTCTAGGTAGTCAATGATTCCTTCCAAGTCATCCATATCTCAGCTAACCTCTGAAAACTATTCTTCAGGTAACTTGTTAACCATTGCCCTGATTATTGCTTTTGTCTTGGTCTCCCCACATTTATCAAGATCCTCCTGTTCTTCTATTAAAGTCTTTTCTCGTGTTTGCCCTCCAAGCTTATTGTCCCAAAATTTTTAAATGATCCTTTCTTTAGTTATATCGTTTACATTAACTTACCTTGCCCTTACCCAGTTTGTACAGCTTAATCCTTCCCATTCTAAGCCTATGCGATCATCATTGTTTGTGCTTTCAATATTGCCTTCAGTTTTTTATCCGGGATTCTCCTCCATTTATATATTTCGTGGTAAGGGTCACATGATGCCCATAATGTGTATCCTTTTTCATGTTCTTGGCTAACAGGTTCACACCAATGGGTTTTACTGCCAGCTCCATGGCTTAGTTCATCCTGTGATGTTGGTCGCTCGTTAAGGTGCTTCATAACAGCTTGTAGTAAAATAACATCATCTTATATCCTTCATTCTTGACTTTACCATGTCTTACTTAATCCCTGAGAGACTTCTATAGTGGAAACTATTAATTTCATCATCGTTTGTTTGCTAAAAAAGGTCGACAAGAATTGATTGTTTTATTGTTTAATTCCTTTGCATCATGATCACAAGTCAGAGGTCGAAAGAAAACTTATCAAGCTTTTACCAGGAAGTTTTCTTTTAATCCCATATGGGAATCACACCTAGTTTTATCTGCCATTTTCTTTTCTATTATGTTAGTATTTTTTGGATCACAAAGACCTTAATTCTTCCAATATGATTCAGAAATAAATTTTAACGCTGGATTTCTAAGTCTGACTATTCCATTTATGTCAAATATATCAACTGAACAAGGGATAGTAAGACTTACTGGGTTTGGTTTCTCAGGTAGGCTTGATATTCTTTCAATTAGGCTGGTTACTTTCTGATGCGCGTCATTTTTCGGTGTGTGAACCATCTTGCACTCACTTACTTCATTATTAATGTCTTCTAAGTTGAATCGATCTAATGCGTCCTAATTTTAGGGCATCATCCCTGGCTTGCCTCCTAAGGTTTGAATGACTATCGTCCTTTTTTGTTTGGAATTTTATTACCATTTCTCTAAACTCCTGCGTCAAACCAATCTCCTAGGCCCCTGATCGCTTCGTTCTTCATTTTTCTCTAGTGTTATTTGGATCGAGGTTTTAGTGATGTTTGGAGTGAAGTTGGGGTTATGATGTCTGATTAAGTAAAGAGTGGTTTTTGCATCTAATGGGTGAATCAAGGCTTTTTGAGGGGATTATACGCCCTTAGCCACCCTATACTGACCATGCGTGTATGGTATCGTACATACACACCGAACATATACTAGCTATACACACCACCAAATCCTTACCCCCTTTTCCCGATTACCGGCTGCTCCACTTACCTAACTGAACCTTTCCCCCCCTACTCTTCTTATATAGGTTCTCCATATTTGGTACGGGACATCAGAGCTTTTGGCCAAGTGTGGGTGATATTCATCGTAATCCTGGGGTTTTTTATGTTTTTCATATTCCAAGTATTCTTTTTTTTCTTTTTTTTTTTTCTTTTTTTTTTCTTTTTTTTTTTGGAGATAATGGTCATTATCATCACCTTAATATCCTACTCTGGGTTTCTGGTTTTGATGTACAGTTCAAGATATTGCTCACTAGGTTGAGATCTTCAATTGTCAACCCCATCCATGATGTTTCTAGAGAATTAGTTCGATGGTAAGAAAAAGTCTAATGGCAAAATGTCAAACTTACTCACTAATTTTTACGTCCCCGGCAAGCGACGCCAATAAACTTGATGCGGTTTTATTTTAAAATATATTTTTACCAAGTTTTAAATTTATAAAACTCGATCTACCTTACAACGCACTAATGGGCAGAGAAACCCTTCGTGCGGTAGTATGGAATGGTAAATTCGACGGTCGTTCCCCCAAGTGTAAAGTTGTAATTAGTTTTAATTTGAAAATTGGGGGGGGTTTTTTTTCTCGTTGTTATTAAATTGGTTTTTGAGTTGATTCTGTGAATAAATAACAAATAAAATAAATAAAACTATGAAATTAAAAGAGTTGGAGATATCAAGAGAGAAAACGTGCTAACCTAGTTATTTCATTACCACTGTTATGAAAATGTTTTCCTGTGCAATGTTAAACTATGGTTTCATTAGTGGTTTCTAAGGTCGATAGACTTGAATATGCATATGCAGTCTATCCTAAACTTCCTGCGATTTCGACTCAGTCCAAATTGTATAGGAGGTAGGATATCCCGATTGGAGTGATTAATCCCAACTATTCCCAAAACTTATCTAATAACCTATGCAGATTATTAACCCCCTTTTCTTAAAAGAGTTTCTTGTGATTTTTAAAAAGTTATATTGAGTGGAAGTAGCGGTGAAACGATTAGTTTCCCTTTTTGTTTTTTTTACCCCAAAACCTAAGTGGGTTTATTAAAAAAAGGGGGGGGAGGATTGTTTAAAAGTTTTTGGATAATTACCTCCCTCGTACACGATGGATCTCATATTGACTAGTTAATCTAATAATGGGGCAAGCCAGGTCCAAACCACCCATACTACTAAAACCCAGGTGTCGGTTACCCGTAATCACTTCACTTCATTACTAGTTAGACGAATTCAAGAAGAAAAGAGAAGGAAATTAGAAGAAGTTTAGAAAGAGAAACAAGAAAGAGAAAATGAAAGAGAATGGTTGAATTAACTTGTAAGAGAATGTTTACAAATGAGTCCAACACCCTCTCCATCCTTGGAGAAGGGTATATATAGTTAAGACTAAAAGGCTTGCATGCCTTTAGTAATTCTACGGGCCAGGCTCGGGTTTACTTGGGCTTTCCCCGATACACTGTGGACCGATTTAGATTACACAAATAAGGAGTCGTTTACCCGTCTAGACTAATAAAACAGTATATTAATTTAGTGGCCCGGACCTAAATTATAAATTATGAACGAACTTCCATTTGTTCGACTCTATATTTTTGAGGCTAACAATCTCCCCCAAAGTGAGTTCATTGTATCATCCTTCGTGAGATCAATGAGATTGCTTTTGTTATCGGTGAGCCTTGTGATCTTTGTCTATGTCTAGTTGTAGGCTTGGTTTTTTTTCCTTCAGCTTTGTGATCTTGATCTTTTGCCTTTGTCTTTTTCATCACGAGATCTTTAAACCTTTATCCTTCCGTCTTGATTGTCTTGCAACCTTGCGATCTTTTTGTCCTTGAACCAAAGCTTATACTTTGCATACATCTTTGAAAGCTTGTAACCAATCTCCCTTGATGATTGATATCTTTGAAGGAAGACTTGTATATCTGAGTCTTGTGGGAAGTCTTTGTCTTTAATTTTGAGCTTTCATGATTTTGAACCGTGATGCTTTAGAATGTCTTGTAGAGTGAGCATGAGCATCTGTGATGTGGTAATGAATCCGACTTCAGTGGAATGAGGCACACACCATCTCCTATTTATGTATCCTGAAATAAAACCGTTAGCTATAAAGCGGTGTGGGATTGAATATGGCTTTGTCAATTCATTCCGGATTTGATAGATTAACCTCGGTTTTTTTATGGGACCGTTTTACAGTTATAAATATTGTACCTGTGATCAGGTAGATTCAAAGAAATCTCCTTGACAGGTTTCCAGCTCAAAGGAGGATCTTCTAACACAGATGTATTGTAGATTTGCCATGCTTCGCTATTCACATTACAGGAAAGTCTTTAAAGCAGGACAAAACACGCGGTTAAGGAGTGAATCGATAGTTACTATCTTTCTTGATTATGTTGTAATTATTTACTGCGACCTTTTTCGATAATCAGTTCAACACAAGCTTGATTCTTATAGTAATCTCGCAAGTCACCTACCGCAGTGCTGTTTGATGATGACACTGGAGGGATTTGCCATTCGTCTATTGTGAATACCTAAAGAGTATTACACTCTGTATCTTCTGGCAGAATCACAAGGATAATGCGTAGGGACTCTTGTAATATAGCTTGTTGTGATCTTTATTGATGTTCAATAAGTGTTTGTCATGGAATATGTCCTATTGAGATTTATTTGATGATCTCTTGGCTCCTGACTCGATTAGTGCGTTTTATGTGTGTAGTATCGGAGGCTGGAGCACGACTGCCACTATTCAATATTAACTAAATCGGAGTGAGGTAAGTCAATAGAGTCGTTGCTTTTTGTGGTTATCTTCGTAACAAATGAGAAAAGTTTATTTTGAGAGAAACCCGAATGGCTGGGAAGGGTTGTGCATTGCATCACTGGGTCCATGATGTCGTTTTCAATGTCATCAATCAACATGTAATTCTGACAGCATATGTATTGACCCGGTTTCTACCTTAAGTTATGTGGAGGGCTTCTTTGTTTACACCCTTTATCCATACATTTCTTTTGCATTCTTCAACGCCTTTAATGCTTACCAGGACGTCATTACTAACACCTTGTTGTGATTGTTCCAGTGTTAACTCAATCTTAGTCAGCATTATTCCCATATACATTCATCTCTAATCATACCTAAGGACTGCTATTTCTAACTTTGGATTATCCTTGGGTAGATCCTCCGGTTCTGGTTGGATCATAGGATTGATTCCTAACCTAACCACCTTATGACTTCAGAATCGTCGTGAAATTAAGATGTTGTTGGGTATAAGATCAAACCATAAAACCTTTTCTTACTTTTCAGCACATTGAGTCGATTAGATCATATTTTAATTACATTTTCTCCCCTTATTTTAAATAATAAACACTTAGTTTTTGAAATACCTTGTGATTAAAATATGTCTTGAAAATTCTGTGGGAGAAAATATTATCAGCATGAATGGTTTGGAACATTTTGATAATGTTTTGAATACATAAGAGTTGTCGTTGTTGATGTATCCAAAAACATTAAAACTTTGTTTTTCGAAAAACTCCCCCTCAAAAATAGGACCAATTGAGAAATTGTTGTCTTTTGAAAACATTGTGAGGGTTGGAGTGTTGAACACATAATTTTGAAAGATTATGAATTGTCATCGAGAAATTCTTGAAAAATTGTGTTCAACTTTTTGAAAAACCAAATGTTAGAGGACTTCTCTTCTAACGGTAAGGGTAAGCGCACTGATACGTACACTATCCTTTTTCTTGAGCTAAAAAAATTGAATGTCTTGTAAGAATAGCTCAAGACCGAGAAACGTTAATTTTCTCGTTGTGAGGATAAGTTATAACCTTCCCTTTATTTGAATGTACGGCGTTATGTACTGATATTTGAAACATAAGCCATCTAGAAAATTAGAAAAGACATGTTTTGAAAATCTATTTGCAACTCTGCTCGATCTTCATTTACACACCGTGTCAATGTTAATCGACATTCTAAGACGGTTAAATGTTATCGATTCCAAGAGGAATGCGAGAAGATTATTTTTGATATTTTATGTGTTTATGATTTCTGTATTGTAATTATTTTACCTGTTGTCCTCAGCATTGCTATTTGATGGTGGAATAGTAATTCCAACTCTTTGCGTGATGTAGCTGTCTTGTTTGCTTTAAGGAAAAAAACTTTTGGAACCAGCTTTGAACTTGACTGTTCATTGCTGTGGTCGTGAATTCCGAGTTCTGAACGGTTATGATCAGAAGTCATTTGATGAAGAACAAGGCTCGAACTGATGGGAACAGACGTCATTAGAACATTGAGAAACGGGGCCTGAAGTGTTATTTTCAGCAGACGCCATTTCTTTGTAAACTGTGTCATTTTTTAGTTGTTCTTGACATTCTTGTAAAGCGATTTCAAGAGAAATTGAGTGTTTTTCTAATTTAGCAAAACTTAGTAAAGCTCAGTGTAAATCTCTTTACTTACAAAGTCAGGTTTGTTCAAGAAAGCTTTTGTGCTAGACAGTCATCATTCCACTGACTTTATGAAGATATAAGCATTGTTAATTCAGTGATCTCATCTAAATCAGATGAAAGATTGCAAATAAGGACATATAACACTCTTTAGACCACACATTCTGCAAAAGCATATCATACCATGTTGAAAATTCTTGGCCTTATCAGATTCAAGTTCATCTTCAGAGATACAACGTACTTTATATCCTGCATGATTTCTTGCTTAAATTACAGGTACATAATGCGAAACTATCTTGCGGAGTCGTAAGGGCAAGGGCATCAAAATGTCTTAAACTAGGTTATCCATATTCTTTGTCGCAGTTGGGTTACGATGATGAAAGAAGGTCGTTTGAATGTATTTAACATGCTTGATCGACAATTTCTTTCAGTTGATTAATTCGTTATTCGTCCATGACATTATATGCTTGGCTTACTTTTGTTATTGATTTAGACATGGTAAAGAAATCAATGTTTTTTAAAAATATTTGGTTTTTGTTTTCTCAAATGATTTTCTTCCCCTTTTCTTTCTTATTTCATATGCCTGTGAGAAATTGATTTCAAATGCTTTGAGTCGGGGTGTTTAAAATTTCATAAAGGACTATTTAACCTTTATGTAGTCAAATAGGTTTCACCAAGTCTTTTATTCTAATTTTGATCGAATCGCGTTACAAGACATAGTCTCTTCCCGATCAGGGACGAGTGTTTGCAGGATCCGATTGGTCATGTGGGATCGCATACCAAAACATAGTATCTCATTTTGGCCACTTTTTTGAGGTATCTTGGTTATTGGCAAAGGTAGGTCTTCCATTAAATGTAGGGCATTTGGGTGCTAACATATGAATGGTTTGGATTGATTGACTCCGTTTGTAAACAATTTCATTCAAAAACTTTAACTGGTTTTCCATTGAAATCATTTTGTCAATATCCTTTTCTTCCTTAAGCTTTAAATTTGTTATACCTTTTGTTTTTTCTCCTTGGACAAAGTCCTTCATAATGGACTTGGTTAAAAGACTCTGTTTGAATAACCTCATCATGTTTCTCTTTGACTAACTAGAATTTCCTAGGCCTTAACTTTTAAACTTTTCTTTTTATGTTCAATTTCTTTTTGAGCTAATAGTCATAGTGTTTCATTTAACCTTAGTTAAAGTATGTCATAGTCAATGTACGTCATTAAAGCCTGTGAACCTCCTCCAACTCAGATCTGGTTTTATCTTTGAAGGCAACTATCCCGATACTATTAGATTCCCCTAAGTTTTCTAGTTTCGCAGAATAGATTTGCAACTCAGTTAAATCTTAAGTCAATGTTGCATTTGCTTTTGAATCTTTTTCTTTTCATCGTCATCAAGTTTTAAATAGCAATTAAATACCCAAGTGCAACACGCTCATCATTAACATTCTACATCAATTTTGGTCATCCTGAATATTCATTATTACAATATCGGTGAGTCAAGAATGACATTACTATCACCCGTTTCCACTACACATGTGTTACTAATGGATTCAGATTGGTCAAAATTTTGTATGTCATTGGCAAACACATTATCGTCAGTATTGTATTATACCTGTTCCAATGGCTCAGCGTTTCGTGCCTGATGTTTGATTTGAAACACTCCTGAATCTTTTGCATTGTAACAGTAATGTGCTTCCAACTCTTGTTCATCAATGTCTTCATCCGTTCTGCTAGACCGGTCAGATAGATTGCTCTGCTTTGAAGTCTGACACCACTTTTCAGTTGATTTACCAGCAACAACTTTTCCTTGTGATACGTGGAGTCTTTAACCCGTTTTGACTTTCTGCATTCCTTGGCATAATGACCAAATTCCTTGCAGTTAAAACACTGTATCCCAGACTGTTGCACTACTGGACCACCTACAGTTTCCCTAGCCCCAACAACATTTACTGCCCTCTGATTCCCAACTGTCCAGTCTTGATTGTCATTTTGTACATTGGAGTAGTTCCACACTCTTGTTTCTGGTGTTTGGGAGTTCTCAAGGTTGTTGGTGGTGGTTTGTAGGGGTTCTTGAAGTACTTAGCAAATGAGAGACAAATTTTTCTGCCATGTCTTTATCTTCTGAGCTTGTTAGGGATTAACTATCTTCTTCAGAAGCTGACTCAGATGGAGGTGTGATTGGTTTGGCTATCTCTTTGCCTTTGTATCTTGTAGTTGCATGAGATCTGGTTGGAAGTGAACCTTTTGATGTTGGTGCATATGATTTGTGAGGTTTTGATGTTTGGTAATAAGGGTCTTGAAGTGTTTGAGCAGTAGCAACAAGTGCTAATGGGTTAGCATTCTTGGCCATTCTTTCAGCACAGAGTTCATTAACTTCTTTTGGTATTGTTTTCAGAATGTCAAAAGAGCTTTATGGTTGAAACTCATCCAACTTGTGTTGTTGGCTTACAATTGTGACAATCTTAACCATTCTGGTTGATGTGGTTGAAGAAAGTGAACAATTGACTTGCATCGTTGCAATGTCCAATTTGTTTTTGGTTCTTTTCATTCTTTATTTTGTAGAATCTTGTGTAGTAAGACCTCAATTGTTTCTCCATCGTGAGAGGTGAATTGACCAAACTCCCAAAATAAGTTTGTCTTGACATCTTGAATATTGAGTGATTCACCTTGTTGTAGCCTTTCGATGGCTTCCCACATTTCTTGAGCTGTCTGACATGCATCAACAGTTGAGTATATTTCATCTCCCATGCCCAGTCAATATCAAAGTATCGCCTTCTTTTTCTGATTCAAATGAGCTCTGTTTTTAGGAGTCATATTCATAACTGTCTCGACTGTTGTTTGGTTCGACACTGTGGAGAATCCTTGTTGCGGAACAGTTGGTGTTGTGACAATCGTTAGAGTGTAAGGACCTTTAAGAATGCACTTCCGTTAGGCTCACCTTTTGGTCTTGTATCAATGTATTGTAAGAAACGTGATCGCCATTGTGCATATCGTCCTGTTGCAAGCATTGGTGGACGATCCCTTGAACCAGCTGCCATTATGTTGTTATGCATTTGACTGTCGGTTGTGGAAGTTACAATTGGAGTTGTCATGATGAATGATTGTAGAATTATGAAGTGAAAAATGATTTGAAGGATCTTAAGTGTTATGAAGTGTTGTGATTGAATCTGTGATTAATTGAAAGTAATTAATTTCCACGGGATTTTACAAGTCAAAGATTTAAACTGAGAAATTAAGTTCTTTCGCGGGATTTTACTAAATTCGAGAGGAAAACGTAAAAGTTAAAGTTGTTGTATAAAGTTTGTAGAGTATGTTGTTGTTGTTGATTAATTATCCTTGTAGTCGAATATTAAAGGTCCAAAGTCTTCGTAAATTAGTCCTTGAAGTTTGTTTGTTTTGATGTTATGTTTTGATTAAACGGTGATTAATAGATTCCCCAATTCGGTCAAATACCACCTGATGAGCAAAACATAGGTTTTCAATGGACATGGGTTTCAAAACATAGGTATTAATTGTCCTTGTAGTCCGAATCTTGGGTTTCAAAACATGGGTTTTCACATGGGACAAAACGAGTATTTCTTTGGACAAAATGCAAGGAATCTTGGGCAACCTCAATGACAAAAAACGCAAAAGCTCTAGTCAAACCGCAGAGAAAATAGCAATCTTCTTGGCAAACCGCATATGAAGATAACGCAAGGCTATAGCAAAACGCACACTTGATCTTTAGCAAAACGCGTGACTTTTGAGCATACGCATTGTGTATTTGAGCAAAACGCAGATTTCTTTGAGCAAAACGCATGTGTTCTTTAAGCAAAACGTTAATGAGTTCTTTTTGAGCAAAACACAATTGAGTTCTTTGGAGCAAAAGCAATGATGTTCTTTGGCAAAACGCAATGAGATCTTGATAAAAACGCAATGATATTGTCTGACAAAACGCAACAAATATTTTTGAGCAAAACACAACGAACTTTAAGCAAAATGCAACAAGTACAAGAGTCACTTTCACAAGTCGTTTTCACATGGTACTCTTTCTTGTCTTTATACACAAAACGCAACCAAGATTTTTTCAAAACGCAATGACGAAAAAAACTTCAAACTAGCTCGATTTCACCCATTTATCCACGAACTAAAGCTATAGAACTACGAAGATAGATGTAAGAACTTGTTCTAGCCACGAAAGTACAAAGATTTAACAACTTAACCACGAAAATATAAATCAAACCATGGTTTTTCTTTGCGTTTTAGTTTGAACCAAGAAGAAAAAATAATAAGAAGCCACGAAATTTGTATTTAATCCACAAATCAAACACGAAACACCCGAGGCGACTGATACTAAATGTCGGTTACCCGTAATCACTTCACTTCATTACTAGTTAGACGAATTCAAGAAGAAAAGAAAGGAAATTAGAAAAAGTTTAGAGAGAGAAACAAGAGAGAGAAAATAAAAGAGAATGGTTGAATTAACTTGTAAGAGAATGTTTACAAATGAGTCCAACACCTTCTCCATCCTTGGAGAGGGGTATATATAGTTAAGACTAAAAGGCTTGCATGCTTTTAGTAATTCTACGGGCCGGGCTCGGGTTTACTTGGGCTTTCGCCCGATACACGTGACTGATTAGATTAACTAAACTAAGAGCCCGTTACCCGTTCTTGCCTAATACAAGTATATTATTTGTGATCGAGACAATATATAATTATGTACAACTTCCATTGTTCGACTCAATATTTTGAGGCTAACACTAGGGTTACACGATAGTCAAGGAATATCTAACAAAACCATAATCTAACAGGAAACAAACATCATAACAACGTATAATAACCAAGGCCAGCACTTTAAGGCTTAGCGATCATGGAACGTAAATACACAGCAAGATATAGATGAAATCTTAGATTAAAAGCTCATACTTCTTATCAGGATTCTTTTTTTTGAACGATTAATAAATACAAAAGTAATGTTATGTGTGATCTCCCTTGGACTCCAGGTGGAATTCTTTGAAGGTTGGAAGCCTTTCTCGCCTCTCCAGTTAGCTGTAGAGGAAGTGATATGGGAATAGCTTGAATGAGGCCTCTATTTATAGGTATCAAACCTGTTACATCGTAACTTATAAATGTTTACGGCGTAAACCTTCTTTCATGGCATTCCTTATTTTAAGCAGTTTGGTATGGACATAACCAGATAAGGTGTTACGCCGTATACCTTCAAATAAATGGTCTATAAGTACGTTTCTCTTCTCTGTCATATTTGTAGATCTTCATGGTTACGGCATAACCATGTAGGGTGTTACGCCGTAACTCTATCTTTGGTAAGATTTCCTTCTAAATTCACATTTACGGCGTAACTAGATATGGTGTTACGCCTTAACCTTGTCCTTGATCTTCGTACTTGCTTAATATATGTTATGGTGTAACCATTTTTGGTGTTACGCCATAACATTCTTTAGAAAATTACACTTTGAGCCCTTTTTCCCTTGTTTCTTGTCACTTTCCTGCATTTCACATGAAAACTACAAAATGATAGAAAATATCTCGTTTTCGAGTGTTAGTGAAACATTTTCAAGTAATATAGGGGATATTTTACTACCAAAAAGTATTAATATGTAATGTTTATCAATAACAAAGTCATATTGTCCTTTAGTAGCCTGAGATCTTTCCTGTATACCCTTCCACCAATGAACTTCTCTAGATTCTGCATCAACCTCCTTTGATAAAGCTTCTTATCTATATCCTGAACCATAACCCGAGCCCTCTTCTTGTCTAAGTTACTTTATTTCCTCATTGGCAGGTATTCCATTCTTATTCTCGCAGCATTGTCAGTGGAGAGCAGAGCGCTAAATCAATGAGCTGCCCTCACTGAACTTGTGGAGTTCATCAGCGCGCATCAATTTTCTTCTCTTGAACTGATCCACGTATATCATTTCATGAGGGTCTAAGTATGAAGTGTATGGGGTTAAGTTCTTGAGATTCGATATGCATGTGTCAGGTTTAATGAGGTTGAGCTTCTTTTGGTAACTTTCGACATCTAATTGAAGATCTTTCACCCGCCTTTGAATGACAATACGTATGTTGTAAATACGCAATGCCACATTTAAATCATACCGTTCGTCGATTGTGAGATTGGACAACTTTTGTTGAACGAGTAGAAGTAACATATCTTCAATGTCTTGTAGACATAGTCTTTTGAAATCACCTTCTCTAAACGTATATAGCTTCTGATCATCTCGACGAACTTCAATCTCTTCCAGGTGACCGTAGTCATACTTCTTCATAATTTTGAGTCTGGTTACCGCAATAATTCTTCTTCTGGAGTAAACATCTTTAGACGAAGTCATGTTGCTAGCATACCCGTAGAAGCTTTGGCATTTTGGACCCCAGTGTGAAGTTCCCAAGTATGCATGTTGATCATATTTCAACTGCACGGGACTCCACTCAATTCAGGGAACCAAGTCTTGATCATTTGGAAGCTCCATAAGTACAACCTTTTTTCTTTGTCATAGAGAAGTTGGAGATCTCTGAATTAAATCTCAACCTTTAGATATTCCAGATAGACATGTTTAAAACTTAAATTTTTAGGATTTCAGAAGGAGGTTATGGCGTAACTCCGGTGGTTACGTCGTAATCAAGTGGTAAAAAGAATTAAGTTTTAAGGTTTTACAGCGTAACCATGAAATTGTTTATGTAGTAACTACAGTGGTTATAGCGTAAACTAAATGTTGATCCCACTTGAATGGATCTTGAATTCCTTAGCTTGTGTAAGGTTTAGTTATGTAAGATAAATCTTACACAACTATGGTAGAAACTTTGTAAAATATATCAAAAACTATGCGGAATCTAATCTTTGATCAATAAGAAGAATATGCAATAGAACAGTAATTCTAATGAACACACAAGTTAACAAACAAAGCTTCAATATATCAATACGAATACTCTAACTAGTATTAGGGTTACAAAACCTTGAAGCTATAACAATTCTATGAATGACTCGTTTTTAGTACATGGAACTCTATACCCTAGGACCTCCTTTTATACACCAAGGAGTCCTAATGGGATTACAATATATTACTTAAACTTAGATTATTCTCTAAGATCTATTCTATAAATAACTCATACTTATCACGTAAGTAATCTTGATCTTCAGGCAATCTTTATCTTTCAGCTATTGTAATCTTTCAGCAGTTGTAACTTTGTACCAGTAGCATTAACTCTTAACAAGCAGTAGTAACTACTTAGAATATTTTTTTCAATCTTCACCAGCAATACTAACTTTACTCTAGCAGTACTAACATATACTAGCAGTACTAAGTTACACTAGCAGTAGTAACTAAGTTACACTAGCAGTACTAACTACTTAGCATATTTTTCATTAAAGTTAATGAACAACACTAACTTTTGCTTAGCAACAGTAACAAAAACCTTAGCAGCAGTAACTCCAAGATCATCATGAAGACTTTTAATCCCAACAATCTTCCCCTAAACTTGATATTCTTCTTCAAAATCTCAAGTTTCATTCAAAGCTTCATCAATCACCAGGAGGATGCTTCCAAACACTTCATTGATTCTTGAGTTGTTTTGTAATGAGCTTAAGAAGCTGATAACACATTTCATTACAATGATCATCTTGCAGCTTCCTATTTAGCATATCTGTGATTGTAGGTGCTGTATGAATGTATACATTTTGCTTCCTCAATGAATGTACTCCACATGAATCATATAGATTCCAATCCAATACTCTGTAGTCTGATTCATCCCTTCATACTTGATCTTCAACATGTGGATCAAACATTATCTTTAGATCACCCCATAGCACTCTCTCATAGCCCTCATCTGGCCTTGTTGACCCATGCTTAGCTTTTACCAATTTCCATAGGGTTTCCAAATCTTCCCTGTCAAAGCTTTTGAGCATATGACTAAAGACTAAGTACATCTTTGAACTTCCATCAACCCTGATTATCTGGTAATAGGTTTTCTTCCCTTCTTTATAGATCTTATAGTCAACAATGCTTTTGAGGCTTAGTTGCCAAAGGAACAACATCAATTGCTACTTCCTCTTTATCAGGAACAACTTCTATTAGTCTTTGAAGCTCTGTTGTTTCTTTATCCTCTTCCAATTTTTGCTTTTTAGAG
>BQNB010089836.1:3805-27305 GCA_026074375.1 Tanacetum coccineum
AGCTTATTGAGATAAGTTGGAATTGTCATTTTATTTTTCCTAGGATTGTCTTAGCTTATTTTAATTTCTGCAATTTTTTCAAATTTTTATAAAATCGTTTAGTATTTTTTATAATTTATTTTCATTAAAAACTTAAAAAATTCATAAAAAATAAAATAAAAGTCAGAAAAATTTAAATCTTTTTTTTATAATTTTCTTTTATCAAGTAGTTTCTATGAAAATTGTTAGTGTTTTCATAGGGTAATTTTTGCAACTTTTCACTTGTTAAAGAACGGGATTCGTTCCCGTTCTTGTTTTGACTCGTTTTTGGTCCAAACGAACTCCGTTTTTAGTCTAGTTTTTTTTTAAACTTCATTTTAGTTAAGTAGAATCTATTTTTAGTTTAAAAATTATTCTAGGGTTAAAATTGCAAAATTTAGGTTTTTGACCCTCGTTTTTCGTACCCGTTTTAGGTTTTAAGTTATATAGCTTTCGTTTTTAGGTTTTGTTTAATCGTTTTTGCATATTTAATTTGTAGTAATAGAAAACCAATCATAACTTTGTCATATTCAAACATCGAATATCAATTCGTCATTTGATTTTCCATTGCACACCTCGTTGGGACATAACGACCTAGGAAATCAAACTTCCGGACACATATATGGGGAGGCTGTGAACTATTTATCTAACGTTTGACAATTTATGTTTGAATTTGTGAATATTTCTTCTATGTTTTTTAAAAAAAATATAAAAATATACAAAAATAAATTTTCATTTTCTTTTATTAGTATAATTATCATATATATAAAAAAAATAATAAAAAATAAAAAAAATAAAAATAAATAAATTCACCAAGTTGGTAAAAGAACACCAGCATATAATACTTTCCATTAAAGTATTATCCATCAATAAGTTCCCAAACAAAAGATTCAAAAAACTTGTCATTTGTTTGAATTTGTGAATAAGTTCCAACGAACTACGACCCTAAAGGAGATAGGTTCTTAAAAGTACCGTGCTTTCCTTCTCCTCCGCTCACCTGTGCGTTTATCGTTTTGAGAGCTACCGTGAAGTAAGTAGATTATTTGGTTGAAGTTGTCTTATCTTATTGTCCGTTAAAATAAATTGTGAATAAATCGTTGAAAAACAAAAAAAAAATATTAGTGTAAATTTTCTTTTTATATTCCTATTTTGTGCAAGCGCACTCGTTCTCAAGCCCGTAAACGTCGACAACAACAAGTCCGACAAACTTCTGTTGAATCATCCAATCTTGAGAAACCAAATAACAATCAAGAAACTTTCAATCATCCTATAGTTATGATGGCCGATAATCATACTATGGCACAATTACTCGAAGCACCCACCGAGGGTTACGAGGATGCGATCGTTGTTCCCGAAATCACCGCAAACAACTTTGAGATCAAGCATGGTCTACTTAATCTTGTTCAAAACAAGTAATTTTTTGGACATGATAAAGAAGACCCAAATGCTCACATCCGATATTTCAACAAGATAACTTCTACGATGAAGTTCCCGAACATCCCGAGTACGTCGGTTAAGCTTATGCTTTTCCTATTTTCCCTAGTGGGAGCCGCCCGAATTTGGCTTGAAAAAGGACCCCCTTGATTGATTCTTACATGGGATGATCTTGTTTCGAAATTCATTAACAAATTCTTCCCTCCCTCTAAAACAACAAATCTTCGAAATGAAATCACGAGATTTCAACAAAAAATTTATCAAATGTTTTACGAGGCATGGGACCGATTCAATGATCTTCTTAGGGGATGCCCGCATCACGTGTTTTCAAAATTGCATCAACTCGATACATTCTATAATGCCCTAAATTTGAATGATCAAGATTCATTGAACTCCGCTGCGGGTGGTAACTTTCTGGATAAAATGCCTCGAGAATGCCTAAAAATCATCGAGAGCAAGTCCAAAGTTCGTCAATCACGAAGCAAGGCCATTGTTTCCAAAGTGAGTACGAGCTCTTCTACCCCAGCAGTTTCATCCGATGTTGCTGAGCTGAAAGATATGGTTAGAGCATTGATTCTCGATAAGAAAAACCAAACCCCAGCTCCCGTAAAAGCGGTTGAGCAAAGTTGTGTAACTTGTGGGGGTGGTCATTCTTACCAAAATTGTCCAGCCACCGATGGCAACATTTATCGTGACAATATCCAAGAGTATGTGTCACAAGCCGCTGCGGCAAATTTCAACCAAGGAAATACCGGTTACCGACCTCAGATGGTTGCAAATCAAATTCGACCTCCCGGTTTTCCTCCCATTCAAAGCCATCAAGGAAATAATCAAAACAATTTCAATCGGGGAAACAATTACAATCAAAACCGAGGGAACAATTTCAACCAAAGCCAAATTTACCGTCCCCAGGTTAATCAACCACCAGCTTACAAAACTGATTTTGACAACTACGTCAAGGCTAATGATGCAGTTCTGAGGAACATGCAAAACCAAGGCCAAACCTTACAAAACCAAATGGCCAATTTAACGGACATGCTTTCCAAGTTTGTGACTTCTAATACCGCCTCTACTTCAGGTTCGGGAACTCTCCCGGGTAACACCATTACCAACCCGAAGGAAGATTTGAAAGGTATCACCACCCGAAGTGGTGTTGCATATCAAGGACCCGCGATTCCTTCTGTTTCTTCTCCGAAAGTAATGAATCATGATACCGAGGTTACAAAGGACACGATGCTTCCTACTAATAACGGAAGCACCGAAGACGTCCAACCTCCGGTAGTTCAAGTCCAATCTCAAAATCTAATTTCCGAGCCCGATGTTGATCCTGTTAGTGCTCCGATGCCTAACCAACGAACATCAATTCCATTTCCTTCAAGAAGAAATGATGAAAGGCGCCGTGAAAAGGCTAACGATCAAATTGAGAAATTCTATGAAATCTTTAGAGATTTGAGTTTCGAAATTAGCTTTACGGATGCCTTGACCCTTATGCCGAAATTTGCCTTGACTCTAAAAACTTTAATCGGAAACAAAGAGAATTGCTCAGCAGTCATCCTAAACAAGTTACCGAAAAAACTTGGAGAACCTGGCCGATTTCTTATTCCATGTGAATTTTTTGGGATTAATACATGCAACGCCTTGGCCGATCTCGGCGCAAGCATTAATCTTATGCCATATTCCGTCTGGAAAGATCTCTCTCTTCCCGAACTAACCCCAACTTGCATGACGCTAGAGCTAGCGGACCGTTCAATCACTAAACCGATCGGTATCGCCAAAGACGTCCGTTTAATGGTGGGAAAGTTCCAGTTTCCGGCAGATTTCGTGGTCGTAGATTTTGAACCAGACCCCCGAGTACCTTTAATTCTCGGGAGAAGTTTCTTAAAGACCAGTCGTGCGTTGATAGATGTTTACGAAGGTGAAATAACCCTTCGTGTTGGCAAAGAGGCCATCACCTTCAATCTGGACCAAACTTCGAGATACACGGCTAATTACAATCATATGACGGCAAACCGAATCGACGTCATTGAATTGGCAAGTGAAGAATACTCGCAAGAAGTTTTAGGTTTTTCCGATTCAGTTGCATATGGTAATCCTTCTCCGGATTATGATCCAATTGTTTCAAATTCTTCACCAACACTAACTCCCTTCGGGGATAGTGATTTTCTCCTTCTCGAAGAAGCCAACGCTTTTATAGCTATCAATGACGAGCCAATTTCACGGGAAATTGATGCTACTTACTATGATCCGGAGGGTGACATTCTTATTCTGGAAGCACTTCTCAATAGTGAACCAACCGTTACCTTATCCCACCTTACCAAACTCTTAAAGATTATTCATCCAATAATCGGGAAGAACTTAAAAGTTGTTGATAGCTAAAAACAGTTTAAATCTTCATTTGATGAGCCTACAAGTTGAATCAGGACTGCCAACTCATTTAGATACGAATTTTTGGAAGGCAACGACAAGTTGCCTTTGTTATAAATTGCGAAAGACTGATGGGATGAGGAGAAGGAAGCTCTTATCAAGGTTATAAGTCCCCATGTGAGCACATCGCTCCATGGAAAATCTCCTGATATCAAGGGTGTTTGATCCAGATTTTTGTACTCACTAAATCTTATGGAAGGGATCTACGAACCAATAGTTCAGAGTCAAGAGGGTAAACCCAAAGATCCACGACCCCAGTTTTCAACAAAAGAGGTTGAAAAACTTCTTGATTGCGGCTTAATTTACCGATCTCTGACAGTCCATGGGTAAGCCCGATACACTGTGTACCAAAGAAGGGTGGCATAACCGTCGTCAACAATGATGATAATGATTTGATACCAACTCGAATGGTCATGGGGTAGAGAGTGTGCATTGACTATAGAAAGTTGAATGAAGCCACCCGAAAAGTCCTTTTCCCATTTGCCCTTCATGGATCCATGCTCGAAAGACTCGCGCGGTAAAACCAATTTACTATTCGTTCCTCGATGGCTTCTCGGGTTATATTTTCAGATTCCTATTGACCTGAAGGATTAAGAGAAGACAACTTTCACTTGCCCATACGGAATGTTCGCCTATCGCCGCATGCCTTTTGGGCTATGCAATGCACCCGGCACTTTTCAACGATGTATGATGGCAATCTTCCATGACATGATCGATAAAAACATGGAAGTGTTTCATGGTTGACTTCTCGGTCTTCAGAGATTTCTTTCTACATGCCTATCCCATTTGGAAAAAATGTTAAAACCGGTGTGAAGACACCAATTTGTCCTTACAATTGGGCGAGAAAAGCATTTTATGGTAAAGAAGGAATTGTTCTTGGACACAAAATTGTCTAAGTCGGGGAAGTGTGGTCGATCGTTGCTAAAGTTGAAGTTATAGCAAGCTTCCTCACCGACTAGGACTGTCAAGAGGTGTCCGTAGTTTTCTTGGGCATGATGGTTTTTACCGAGTTTCATACAGGAATTTCAATAAATTGCTCGTTCCAATGACCCACTTGCTTGAAAAAGAGACTCCATTTTTCTTCTCAAAAGAGTGTATCGAATCCTTTAATACACTTAAAATAAAATTGACCGAGGCTCCAATTTTGATTGCTCCCGACTGGGACTTGCCCTTCGAACTCATGTGTGAATGCAGCGACTTTGAATTTGGGGCATGTCCTAGGGCAACGAAGATCAGCAGTTAAAATACAAAACATTTCCCACCAATTCACTATGCCAGCAAGACAATGACCGAAGCTCAAGCACACTACACTACGACCAAAAAAGAATTACTTGCCGTAGTGTACGCTTTTGAGAAATTCCGGTCATATCTCGTTTTGTCCAAGAGCATAGTGTATACCGACCATTCTGCTATAAAGTATCTCTTTGCTAAAAAGGATGCTAAGGCAAGACTGATGCGGTGGATCCTTTTGCTCCAAGAATTCGATGTTGAGATCCGAGACAAAAAAGGAGCAGAAAATCTTGCCGCCGACCATCTCTCCAGACTTGAGAACCCTCACCAAAATGAGTTCGAGAACAAGGAAATCACGGAAACATTTCCACTCGAAACTCTTGGATCGGTTGCTCTTCGTGATGATAATACCCCATGGTTTGCCGACTTTGCAAATTACCATGCGGGGAATTTCATTGTCAAAGGAATGTCGACCCAACAGAAAAACAAGTTTTTCAAAGATGTCAAACATTACTTCTGGGACGACCCCTACTTTTGGGACGACCCCTTCTTGTTTAAGATATGTGCGGATCAAGTGATCCGACGGTGTGTGCATGGCAAGGAAGCTCTCAACATCCTCGAAGCTTGCCACAATGGACCCATGGGGGGACATCATGGTGCAAATCTCACCGCCAAAAAGGTCTTTGATGCCGGTTTCTTCTGGCCCACAATTTACAAAGATGGCCACGAGTTGGTTAAAAACTGCGACTCGTGCCAGCGTTAAGGAAAAATTTCACAACGTGATAAGATGCCTCAAAATTCCATCCAAGTTTGTGAAATCTTTGACCGTTAGGGTATTGACTTCATGGGGCCGTTCCCGTCTTCAAGAGGGAACAAATATATACTCGTGGCCGTCGATTACTTGTCGAAATGGGTTGAAGCAAAAGCGCTCCCCACCAATGACGCCCGAGTTGTTTGCAAATTTCTCAAATCTCTCTTCGCCAGATTCGGTGCCCCTCGTGCAATCATAAGTGATCGCGGAACCCATTTTTGCAATGACCAATTTGCAAAGGTCATGCTTAAATACGGAGTCACTCATCGTCTCTCCACCGCATATCACCCACAAACAAGTGGGCAGGTTGAGGTATCCAATCGTGGTTTGAAAAGAATTCTTGAAAGGACCATAGGCAAAAACCGTGCCTCTTGGTCGGATAAACTAGATGACGCACTTTGGGCCTTCCGCACAGCTTACAAAACACCCATCGGGTGTACTCCATACAAGTTAGTGTACGGGAAGGCATGTCATCTTCCGATTGAGCTCGAGCACAAAGCTTACTGGGCCCTTAAGCATACAAACTTTGATATCAAAACCGCGGGTGATCACAGAAAAGTTCAGCTCAACGAACTTAATGAACTTCGTGATCATGCTTATGAAAATTCTTTGATTTACAAGGAGAAAACAAAGAGAATCCATGACTCCAAGATCAAAAACCGCGTTTTCAACGTCGGTGATCGAGTCCTCCTCTTTAACTCTAGATTGAAGATTTTCTCGGGCAAGCTTAAGACCCGCTGGAGTGGACCATTCACCGTAACCCAAGTCTTTCCATATGGCACCGTCGAGTTATCCCAAAACTCCGGGCCTAACTTCAAAGTAAATGGTCATCGTTTGAAACACTATTTTGGAGGGGACATACCAACCGAGGTTGTCCCGGATCTCCAAACCTTCCCCAAGGACCAATAAATTCGGGGATCGGGTCAAGCATAGCGACCTTAAACAAGCGCTTCGTGGGAGGCACCCCATGCTTATCAGTAGTAGTATTATGTAGTAATGAATAAGTGTTTTTGTGTGAGGAGGCTCGCCTCTTCCATTACCCGTGTTTTTTGTGTTTTGTGGTTTATTGTCCAGGATTTCCCGGATTGTGAAAACTCTCGTGCTCACGGTTTTGCCCTTCATCCACAAGAGTTTCACATCCTCAGCTTCATTTTGGGAATCCGATATCCTAATCTTATCGACTAACGTTTTATCTTTTGGCACACTTAATAAACGGCCTTAGATTTACGTAGGTACCCCTTTTGAAACATCGAGGACGATGTTTAGTTCTAGTATGGGGGGATCTTCGATTTGATTGTTGCCTGCAGTCGTTGTTGTCACGTAATCCCGTTTTTACCACCAAAATTTTTGCAAAAACACCAAAAAAATTTAAAAATTTTCAAAAATAAAATAAGTGTTTTGTCACAGTTTTGACTTTCCTAATGGGCAGAATAAGAATAAATTTTGACTCGATCGGGCGTGTTGAGCCCTAGCTTTGTCCCTTAACCATTTAATAAACGAAAGTTTATTAGGCTAAGCATTCGCGGATCCTTTTATTAGGGATTTTAAATTTGCGAAGAACGAGAAATGATAGTGTTATTTACAAGTAGGATGCTAAACAAGGATTATTTGGAAATCTTAAAAGCTTATAAGTGTAACTTGTCGCTTTTTCTCCCCGAAGCTCTTAACCTGACTAATAAACGTGCTTAATTTTGCTTTAACTTTAAACCGACATTTTCTAAAAAGAAGCTCTTTCGGAAACGAAAATATTCATCTTAGTTCAGCTTTATACTTGAGTTTCTAAAACGAAATTTTCTCTATTACGGAAAATATGTTGCAAAATAAAACTTTCATTAATACATCATCCATATTCCATCCAAGTTTCTCTAACAATCCAACCCACATCTCACTTATTGTTCTTGGTTGATCTTATGATTACTAGTATTCTACACCGCTTGACCTCTATCTTGGAGGTAGCGGGTTCAATTCTCGCTGGGCGTGATTCCTTTTTAATTTTTTTGTATTTTGAAAACCAAAAACCAAACACCCCTTATCTATATCAGCTTATCAGCAGATTTAATAAACAGTTTTAAATCCGAGAATAAGCAGTTTAATAAGCAGAATTAAGCAGTTTATGAGCTTAAGCCCAAATTGAATAAGATAGGAAGTAGCTTATTTGACTATATAAGTTGTACCAAGATGCAACCCCAAAACGCCAAACATTCTTAAACAACAAAAGGTGCAAACCCAAAGCCAAACACGCAGAGATAACATACTGCCATAAAAATACAGACCAAGATAGGAAGGTTCTAAGCAATGATCAAACTGAAATTTGCAAAAGGGTAACACAAGGGACCCTAAACTATAGACCACATGCTACTACCCATATTATCCGCACAAAAAAATATGACCTTAATTCTCATACCGAACATGATCATCTACTGAATACAAACCAAAACCATTTGACACTTAATCTCGCTCTAAGGAATGACATGTGAGGACACAAGGCCGGTCCTTCTAACAAACGCATAAATAACAGCTTAATTTTTTTTTTAAAATACATTGCACGTTAGCAACTTCATGACTCATTTGGGGCATCGCCCGTGTTTGAAAGCCTCGTATACAAACATATAAACCAAACAGGAAGTAAAAAATTAATAGATAAATTAAAATCCTTCACAAGAGTATTTGCAACAAAACAAAAGCTTAAAAAGGTTCTACACAATACAAACATAAATCCTTAAACAAGTACAAAAAATCGAATGTCTATATGCTTTAAAAGAACGGGTGAAATATGATAAAGGTAGAGTGTGACAACATGAGCATGACATGGTTCACTTGGATTTTTGTATAACAACACCTCTACAGTCGGTTCGATAATAGTCATTTTGTGATTCATTACCCAAGTCACGTCGATCTATACGTGGCAATATGTTATTATTGTGTTGGTGAATGACGGTACTAAATTCCTCATCGACTTCGTCATACATGTCTTGGTAATTCTTGGGAGGTGTCTTAAAGACAATAGATAATTTTTTATCTATCTGGTCTTTCACATAAAACACTTGTTGTGCTTGTGAGGCTAATATGAACGGATCAACCTTATGGCCTAAATTATTCAAGTCAACCAATGTGTACCCAAGAGTAGTATCGCGTTTCACCCCACCATCTTTGTGATTAACCCAATCACATTTGAAAAGAGGAATTTGCCTGAAACGGTAATCTAGTACCCATATCTCTTGTAAAACCCCATAAAAAAATGCTTGTCTTGTGGTTGCAACTTCTTTAGATATGTGCAGATCTATTGCCTCAACACTAACCCTACTGTTCTGGTAAACATTGTCATCATGACATTTCGTATAAAAGGTATACCTATTGATGTTATATGCATCGTATTTTACTACGGTGGCGTGTGGTCCATATGATATCCACCTTATAGTTTCTGATACACTTTCTTTGGAGATCGCTAACTCTCTCTCAACCTGAATTTCATTACATGTATATATTAGTAATATGTGCTTAATTACACATATTTTATATCCAATTAAACGAGCCTAAATGACCAAAAATAGACAAAAACTGTCAAATATATGTTTGTTTTGCATTTGTATTGTGCAGGAAACAGATATCACACAAAAGGACGAAAAACAAAGCTAAAAATGACAAAACTGAGCATGGAACGAAAAAGTGTGAAAAGATGAAGCCAAATCGAAGCTAAAAAGTCAAACAGTCAAAGTCAAAGTCAACCCTGACAAAATCAGAGTCAACTCTGAGAAACTGAAGAAGAAAAGACAACTTGAGGGATCACAATTCCCAAATCCCCAAAGTTGTTAAAAAGAGATAAAAGACCACAAGGACTGACTTTGCAAAAGGACTTATAACTCTAAGGGTTAAAGCTGCCAAGTCCTAAAACTCTTAACAACACAAGGACCATGGCTGCAAAAACATACATATCCATGAGGGGCCAAACTTGTCACTACCCAAAACTTTTCCTGTTACCCACAAACCAAATTTCCCGCCCATTTTAAACCCACCACAAATCATGGGTGTTCTCCACCCTCTTTTACCCTGCAACCCAATTAAACCTTAGATAAACCTCACCCCTCACCCCACTAAACCCCTCAGCCCTATAAGATTGCCAAGTTGGCAATCCCACCACTCCCCAAGCTTAATTCGATGGCTTAGATTGACCCAAAAGAAGCACAAGTGAATTTGAAGGCTGGGATTGCTTTTGTTATTCATTTCACACAAATAACACAACCTCTGGAAGCCCTCACAAAGAAAGCACAACACAAAGACCAAGCTTATAAAGAATTCGGCTATATATAGGACCTCATTGTTGCATCTCAAAAAGGGGAGCTTATTAGTTTAATTGTCAATTTAAATTAAGTCTTTTTCAGCTTATTGTACCATATTTTTTTCAGCATTGTAACACTTTTAAAGTTTAATGAAGTTTTGAGGAATTTATGTTAAAGACCCAAGTTTTAAATTCAAGTCTTAAGTTGTTGATTAGTGCTCAATTGTGTTCAAAAAGCTTTCACTTAAGCTTATTTATAAGCTGCTTTTATTAAGTAAAAGAAAAAAAATTAATTAGTAAAAAAAAGTCACAAAAATACCAAAAAAATACCACAGCTTATAATTTGGATGATAAGCCGGATATGGATGGGCTTATGGACTCACTAGCTTGTTAAACACAAGCTAGAGCTTTGTTGATTAAGCTCTAATGAGCATTGATAGCCTTGTTTAGAGCTAAGGCTTTGGTAAGTCCTTTTTCTTTCATTTAAGCTTAATTTTCTGCATTAGCTTATTTTCAGCTTATTTGTGCGTATTTTCTTTTTCAATATGCTTATTTATGCTTATTATCGATGTATGAGTGTTTGTTTTTAAAACCCTTGGCTTAAAATACCCTAAAACAGCTTAAAGATCCAAATTCAGATTATAAAGGGGTGTTTGGGACAAGAGTTAAAATGGGTCAATTTGGTTTATGTCATGGGTTGGGTTACCTAAGTCTGATTTATCTAGCTTAATGAAGGTCTAATAACTAGTTTAAATAAGTTTTTATTTGTAAAATCTCAAAAGTTAAGTGTAATTTAGCTTTGGTTCAAGTCTGGTTGAATTTTAATTGTTTAATTTGCTTATTTTGATTGTTATTTTAAAGTAGCTTTTAGTACCTGTTTTAGTATAGATTTTGAGTGTTATTGTGTATTAGTTATAGGCTAAGAGTCCCTGCAAGTGTTATTTGTGGTTCAACATTTTCTGTCAAAATAACCTAGAAATTTTAAAGAGTCACTTTCTTAAGCTAAATTATATAGGTTATAGAAAGCTTTAGATTCTAAAAATGCAAGCATAAGTACATTGAGTACCAAGCTTAATCTGTTTAAACGTATTTTTAAGTTTTGAGCTTATTAAGATACCTAAACTTAAGCCTGCAATAAGCTCTTTTCAAAAGAAAACCCCTCTCCTGGTGCAAAAGCCATTTTTCAAGACAGTTTTCTAGGCTTATTTGTATTAGATAGCTTGGGTCTTTTGCTTTTCTAGGTAGTTAATAAGCCATTTTACAAGCCCCTATAAGCCCAAGTCTTAATTCACTATCTAGGTGGCTTATTTTTAAGCTCAAAGAAGGCCTTTTGACTGTTTTACCTTTTTTTTATGTCAGTTAGCTTATTAAGCTTTTATAAGCTTAATTTTCTTTCTTTAGGCTTATTTTGACCCTGCATTAGCTTATTTAAGTTAGTTAAGCCTTGGATTAGCTTATTTGTCCTTTTATAGCTTATTTGGTTTGGTTAAGCCAAAAGAAAAAAGGCAACAAGCCATTTTCCCTTTTTAAGCTTATTCTGTCAGATTCAAGTGTTTTTTCCTAGCTTATTAGTGCTTTTCATAAAAAGTCGTAGTTATAAAAATGCTTAATTTTATGTGCTTTTTAACTTTGTAAAAAAAAATTTGAAAAAAATAAAAATAAAAAGGGGAAGCTTGAAAGTCAGGGGTGAGCCAAAGCTCGAACCCCCGACCTCAACAAACCTTAACCCTTCATACACAACACACACTACCGCTGCGCCCTTGGGTCTTTTCTGTTAGACCTTTGGGCGCTTTGGTACTTAAGGCTTTTTCAGCCCATTAAGCCCATAAGCTGTTTTGGCTTATTACCAGCTTATTGGGATAAGCTGGTTCATCCCTTTTATTTTTCTAGGATTCCCCATCACTTAATCTGATTTCTGTAATTTTTTGGATTTTTTATAAATTCATTTAGTATTTTTTATAATTTATTTTATTTAAAAATTTAAAAAATTCATAAAAAATAAAATATTAATCAAAAAATATAAACTTTTTTTAAAAATTTTCTTTTTTCATATAGTTTCTAGGAAAATTGTTAAAGATTTCGTAGGGTCATTTTTTTCAAAAATTTATTTTTTAAAGAACGGGATACGTTCCCGTTTTTGTTTTGACTCGTTTTTGGTCTTAACTAACTCCGTTTTTGATCTAGTTTTTTTTTAAATTTCGTTTTTAGTCACTTAGAACCCATTTTAAGTGAAAAAAATATATTCTAGGGTTTAAATTGTGTAATTTAGGTTTTTGACCCTCATTTTTCGTGCTCGTTTTAGGTTTTAAGTTATTTAGCTTTCGTTTTTAGGTTTTATTTAATCGTTTTTGCATATTTAACTTGTAGAAATAGAAAACCAATCATAACTTTGTCATATTCAAACATCAATCATCAATCCGTCATTCGGTTTTCAAATTGCACACCTCGTTAGGACATAACGACCCTGGAAATTAAACTTCCGGTTAAATATATTTTTTAATTTGAGAATTCTTAACCAATCCTTGGATAAAAGGTAATTGGTTGATTATTTTCCTATATTATTATATATATACTATTGACGAATTAATTTTTGGCGTCGTTGTCGGGGAGGCTATGAAACGAATTATAGTTACGTTTGAAAAATTGTGTTTGAATTTGTGAATATCTCTTTTATTTTTATAAATATACAAAAATAGTTTTCATTTCCTTTTAGTATATATTTATAAAACAAGAAAAACCAAAAATATAAAACGTTTTCTTAATCAAGAAATAAAAATCATCAATCATATAATACTTTCACTAAAGTATTATCATTAATAAATTCCGGTGAACTTGTTGGTTCCCAAATCGAACAAAAGATTTAAAAACTTGCCATTTGTGTCGCTTACGACGTACGGCTCACCTTGAAAAGTTAAACAAACTAAAAAGTGGGTATAAGGAGGGTTGTTCCGAGGAACTACGACCCGAAAGGAGAAATAAGCTTCGCGCTATTCCTACTCCTCCGCTCACCTGTGCGTTTATCTTTTTGAGAGCTACCATGAAGTAAGTAGATTATTTGGTTGAAGTTGTCCTACCTCATTGTCCGTTAAAATACATTGTGAATAAATCATTGAAAAAACCAAAAAAAAATTAGTGTAAATTTTCTTTTTATATTTCTATTTTGTGCATGCGCACTCGTTCTCAAGCCCGTAAACGTCGACAACAACAAGTCCGACAAACTTCTGTTGAATCACCCAATCTTGAGAAACCAAATAACAATCAAGAAACTTTCAATCCTCCCATAGTTACGATGGCCGATAATCGTACTATGGCGCAATTACTCGAAGCACCCACCGAGGGTTACGAGGATGCGATCGTTGTTCCCGAAATTACCGCGAACAACTTTGAGATCAAGCATGGTCTACTTAATCTTGTTCAAAACAAGCAATTTTTTGGACATGATAAAGAAGACCCACATGCTCACATCCGATATTTCAACAAGATCACTTCTACGATGAAGTTCCCGAACGTCCCGAGTACGTCGGTTAAGCTTATGCTTTTCCCATTTTCCCTCGAGGGAGCCGCCCGGATTTGGCTTGAAAAAGAACCCCCTCGATCGATTCTTACATGGGATGATCTTGTTTCGAAATTCATTAACAAATTCTTCCCTCCCTCTAAAACAACAAATCTTCGAAATGAAATCACGAGATTTCAACAAAAATTTGATGAAACGTTTTACGAGGCATGGGACCGATTCAATGATCTTCTTAGGGGATGCCCGCATCATGGGTTTTCAGAATTGCATCAACTCGATACATTCTATAATGCCCTAAATTCGAATGATCAAGATTCATTGAACTCCGCTGCGGGTGGTAACTTTGCATCATGGGTTTTCAAGAATTTGCATCAAATCGTTACATTCTATAATGCCCTAATTCAAATGTCAAGATTCATTGAACTCGCTGCGAGGTGGTAACTTTTTGTATAAAATGCCTCGAGAATGCCTAAAAATATAATCGAGAGCAAGTCCAAGTCGTCACATCACCGAAGCAAAGCCATTGTTTCAAAAGTGTGTACGAGCTCTTCTTTACCCCTGCAGTTTTCATCCGATGTCTGCTGGTTAGAAGATATGGTTCAGAGCATTGTTTCTCGATAAGAAAAATCCAAACTCAGCTCAGCTTCCGATAAAAAGCGGCTAGAGCAAAGTTATGTAACTTGCATGGGGGTTGGACACTTTTACCAAAATTGTCCAGGCCACCAATGACTATCGTGACAATATCAAGATTACGGTACACAAAGCAGACGCAGTTAACTTACAACCAATGGGAATGCCCAGTTACCGACCTCAGATGGTTGCTAACAAAATTCGCCCTGCTTTTAACCCGGTTTTTCTCCTATGCAAAAACATCAAACAACCAGATTGGGGGATCATTTTCAACAAAATCGGGGAAACAATTTAAAACCAAAAATGAGGTAGTATTTCAATCAAGGACAAGTTTACCAACCTCAGATTAATCAACCCCCGACTTTTCAAGCTCCACCATAACCAAGCTTCCAGCTCATCAAACACAAGGTGTATCTAAGTCCGATTTTGTTCACTACATCAATGCTAATGACGCAGTCATGCAAAATATTGAAAATCAAATGGCAATTATAACGGGACCTGATCACCAAATTCGTGAATAGTAATTACTGCTTCTACTTAGGAGTTCGGGTTCTCTTCCAAGCAACCAAATCATGCTAACCCGAAAGGTGATTGTGAAAGCAATCATCTACCGAAGCGGTGTTTCCTATATGGACCTCAACTTCATTCGCCTCCTAAAGAGAAGGATAATGAACACGAGGTGACAAAGGATACTGGTGCAAACCCAAGCACGAAACATCCAACCTCCGGTGGTCCAAACTCTTGAACCCGTTGTTGTTCCAAAGACTAAACACACCTTGCCTTATCCTTCAAGAGAACTAAGAGAAAGAAGTTCGTGAAATAGTACGATTCTTTTAGCCTTCAAAATTTATGGAAGATTTTTCGGAATCTCCATTTCGAGCTAAGTTTAGCGGATATTGCTTTTCATATGCCCAAATTTGCACCCAATGTTATAGGAAAGCTCTCATCAATGACAAGGATAAGATGATTGAGTTGACAAAGACACTGGTAAACGAAAATTGCTCGGCGGTTATCCTAAAAAAGTTTCCCGAGAAACTTGGGGACCCCGATAGATTTCTTATACCGTGTGATTTTCCGGAGATGAACGAATGCTTAGCCTTAGGCCGTCTCGGTTGCAAGCTCAAACCTAATGCCCCTCGCGTCCATTTGGAGTGGAAACTAAGTCTCCTCCAGGCTCTGACCAAACTCGAATGATACTTGACTTGCCAGACCGACACGATTTCTACTCAAACCTGGCATCGCAAGGATGTTTCGTGAAAGTATGAACGTTCTTTAACATTTCTGCAGATTTTTTGGTCGTTGGAATTAAGTTGCGATCCTCGGGCTCCCTTTAATCTTAGGAAGACCTTTCTTGAGGAAGACTCGTGCTAATAGATGTTCCGGTGAAACAAATGACCTTCAGACATGATGGACCTTATCGTAACCTTCAACGTTGGGTGTCGATACTAAAACTCTCTCCTACAATATATTGAAAACGGTTAACGAGTCGATGTTATTGACATGCTTGTGAGAATATGTTCAAGATGTACTTGAAAACTTCTGAAAGTGGCAATCCCACTTCTACTTCGGATTCATACATCGATTCTCGCTCTCCATCTTTCACTCCCTTCGGAGGAAGTGATTTTCTAATGGAAGAGATTGATGAATTATTTGAACGAGCATGAGTCATACCACCGGGTGTTGATTAGCTTCTATGATTTTTGGAGGGACGATACCGTTTACCTTGAGGAGTTGTTAAGTGTGATAAATAGTGACCCAAATCTCCCTCCGTCACCAGTTTGTGAAATTAATGTTCCTGAAAAGGTTAAATCTTCATGTGAAGATCCTCCCGACCCTTGAACTAATGACTTACAATCCTTCTTGAGTATGCGTTTTTGGAGGGTGATGACAAATTACCCGTCATAATCGCTAAAAACTTGAAAGATGAGGATAAAACCGCCCTAATCAAGGTTCTTAAGTCACACAAACGTGCCATAGCTTGGAAGATTTCTGATATTAAAGGAATAAATCCACAGTTTTGCACCCATAAGATTTTGATGGAGGAAAATGCGCCTACCCGCAGTTTCAACATCAGAGAAGAGTTAACCCCAAAATCCATGAGGTTATTAAGCAAGAAGTTATCAAACTTCTTGATGCAGGGTTAATCTACCCTATCTCTGACAGCCCCTGGGTGAGCCCGGTTCATTGTGTCCCTAAGAAGGGAGGCATAACCGTTGTGAAAAATGAAGACAATGAGTTGATACCCACTAGGTTGGTTACGGGATGGCGAGTTTGCATTGATTACCGAAAACTCAATGATGCAACTCGTAAAGACCATTTCCCTTTACCATTCATGGATCAGATGCTTGAGAGATTAGCCGGAAATGAGTACTATTGCTTTTTGGACGGATTCTCCGGCTACTTTCAGATCCCTATTGACCCACTTGATCAAGAGAAGACCACCTTCACCTGCCCTTACGGGACATTTGCCTATCGTCGCATGCCTTTTGGGTTATGCAATGCACCGGGCACGTTCCAAAGGTGTATGGTTGCAATCTTTCACGATATGATTGAGAAAACCATGGAATTTCATGGATGATTCTCAGTTTTTGGGTGACTCTTTCTCTTCTGCCTTTCACACCTAGAACAAAATGCTCAAAGGTGTGAAGACACCAATTTGTGCTAAAATTGGGAAAAATGCCTCTTTATGGTCAGGAAGGCAGATTAGTCCTTGGCCATAGATTTTAACTCAGGGATTGTGGTTGAAAAGCTAAGTTGATGGTCATTGCAAAATTGCTCATCCTACTACAGTGAAGGGTATTCGCAGTTTCTCGGTCATGCCGGATTCTACGGGGATGATTATCTAGGATTTTTTCCATAAATCGCCCGGCCTATGACCCACCTCCTTGAAAAGGAAACTCCGTTTATCTTCTCGAAGGAATGCATCGAAGCATTTGAAACCCTTAAGATGAAGTTAACCCAAGCTCCAATTCTAGTTGCTCCCGATTGGGACTTGCCCTTTGAAATCATGTGTGATGCAAACGTGTTTTTGCTGTGGGGGGGCAGTCTAGGGCAATGTAGACCAAGCACTTCAACCGATACACATTGCAAGAAGACTTATGACCGTAAGCTCAAGCACATTACACTTACCGGAAAAGGAATTACTTGCCGTAGTGTATGCTTTCGAGAAATTCCGGCCATATCTTGTCTTGTCCAAAAGTATAGTGTATACGGACCACTCGGCTCTTAAGTACTTGCTTGCTAAGCAGGATGCTAAGCCAAGATTGCTCCGGTGGATTTTGCTGCTCCAAGAATTTGATGTCGAGATCCGTGATAAAAAAGGAGCAGAAAATCTCGCCGCAGACCACCTTTCTAGACTTGAAAATCCCCATCAAAGTGAGCTCGAGAAAAAGGAAATTACGGAAACATTTCCTCTCGAGACACTTGGGATGGTTACCTTTCGTGGTGATGATAATGCCCCATGGTTTTTCCGACTTTGAAAACTACAAAGCGGGGGAAATTTTGTGACTAAGGGTATGTCGTCCCAACAGAAAAGAAAATTTTTCAAAGACGTCAAACACTACTTTTGGGACAACCCCTTTCTATTCAAGATCTGTGCAGACCAAGTAATTAGGCGTTGTGTTTCAGGGCAAAAAGCTTTTGACATTCTTAAAGCTTGGCCACAGAGTGGACCCACAGCTGGGGGACACTTCCGGTGCCAATTACACAGTAAAAAGGTTTTCGTTTTCAGGATTTTATCTGGCCCAACAACTACAAGGGGTATGCACGACTTTGTCACCCAATTGTGACATTTGTCAACGTCAAGGCATCATTTCCGCAATGTGATGAAGATGCATCAAAAACTCTATCCAAGTTGCGAAATCTTTGACATCGTGGGGGCATTGACTGTTATGCGGGTCCGTTCATATTCACAGTGGGAACAAATATTTACTAGTGGCCTTTGTTTACTTAATCAAATGGGCTTTGAAGCAAAAAGTGTCCCCACCAAATGAAGCACCGAGTTGTTTGTAAATTCTTATAATCTCTCTTTCTCCGATTTGGTGCCCCTCAGTGTTGCAAATAATAACAGTGATCGCCACGAAAACCAATTTTTGCAAATGAACAAATTACATAGGTCATGCTTAATTACGGAGATACTCATCGTCTCTCCACCGCGTATCATCACACAAATGTGGACAAGAGGACGGTATCAAAACTCGTGGTTTGAAACAAGATTCTGGAAAGGACCGTAGGCGAAAATTCGTTGCCTCTTGGTTGGATAAATTAGATGCATGCACTTCGGCTTTCCGCCACAGCTTACAAATCACCCATCGGGTGTACTCCATATAAGTTAGTGGTACGGGAGGCATGTCATCTCCGATCTGAGCTCGGAGAATCAAGCTTACTAGGCCTGAAGCATACAACTTTGATAATCAAAAACAGCGGGTGATCACAGAAAAATTCAACTCAATGAACTTAATGAACTTCGTGATCATGCCTATGAAAACTCTTTGATCTATAAAGAGAAAACAAAGAGAATCCATGACTCAAAAATCAAAAACCGCGTGTTCAACGTCGGTGATCGAGTCCTCCTCTTTAACTCTAGATTAAAGATTTTCTCAGGCAAGCTTAAGACCCGCTGGAGTGGACCATTCACTGTAACCCAAGTTTTTCCATATGGCACTGTGAGTCTTTATCTCAAAACTCGGGCCAAATTTCAAAGTGAATTGGTCATCGTTTGAAAACATACTTTGGAGGGACTTTACCATCCGAGGTTGTCCGGATCTCCAGACGTTCCCCTATGGACCAATAAATTTCGGGGGACGGGTCAAGCGTAGGGACACTAAACAAGCGCTTCGTGGGAGGCACCCCATGCTTATCAGTAGTAGTAGTAATAATAAGTGTTTTTGTGAGAGGAGGCTTACATTTTCCATTACCCGTGTTTTGTCCATGTTTTGTGTGCTTTGTGTTGTATGTCCAGGATTTCCCGGATTGTGAAGACTCTCGTGCTCGCAGTATCCACAAGAGTTTCACATCCTCAGCTTCATTTTGGGAATCCAGTATCCAAATCTAATCGACTAACGTTTTATCTTTTGGCACACTCTTCTTAAAAGAGCCTTACGATTTTGCGTAGGAACCCATTTGAAAAAGCGTGGACGACTGTTATTTATAGTTATGGGGGGGGATCTTCGATTTGATTTTTGCCTGCAGTCGTTGTTATCACGCAATCCCGTTTTTACCACCAAATTTTTGCAAAAATACCAAAAAAATTGAAAAATTTTAAAAAAAATTTCAAAAATAAAATAAGTGTTTTGTCACAGTTTTGACTTTCCTAATGGGTAGAATGAGAATAATTTTTGACTCGATCGGGCGTGTTGAGCCCTAGCTTGTTCATCAACTTATGCTTGTAGGTAAGCTTTCACGGTCGTTGCTTCGAATTTTATAAAGTGAAGACAAGAAGTTATTAGAGATTAAATATTAAGTTTATGTGTTGAGCAAGATTCTTCTAAAACTTTATGAGTATCTTGTGGCTTTTTCTACCCCATTAGCCTTCTAATCCACCTAATTCATTACGGTGCTCAATTCAATTCAACTAAGTCATCAAAGTTTTTAGAAAAAGCTTCAAATTTGTAACTTGATTCTTTAAAGCGAGATGGTTTCTGTTCTTAATAATTCAAAGTTAAAATTGCCAAAAGAAGCATGATATGAAGTATGAAAGACAAAAAAAACGTCTGTGATGAATATTGAAATTATGCCAATAAAGCATACATTTGATTATATGGAGCAAGTAAAAGATGTGTCGTGATATCCCACTCCGCTAACCACGAGGTGGGGGTTCAAACTAAGACATCTTTACTTCTAAGGATTTGGTGTGTTGTGATATCTCACCAGGAAGCGAGGTCTAGGTGAGGGTTCAAACTAAGACACCTATCCTTAGCCATATTAGGAAGAAGGTGTTGATGTGATTTCCCACTACGCTAGCAACGGGGTGGGTTTTCAAACTAAGAACACCGGTCGTTGGTTGTGATATCCTACCAGGGAGCGAGGCCTAGGTAGGTGTTCAAACTAAGCAACGCATTCCTAGCTTTAAGAACTTATGATTATAATGATGAAGATGTTGCAAAAAGTTCTACAGTTAAAATCTCGTTCTTTAAAATCAAGTTACAGGTCCTAATAGTTGTTGCTTTGAGTCATGCAATCACTTGAATTACTAACTATGGAAATAAGTTGATTATGCTTGAGTTGAAATGAGTACACGACATTCATTTAAATACATACATTTCATGTTCGGGAGTTAAAAGTTCACAAGTCATAAGTATGAGTGCTTTTTCAGCATTTAGACTTATATGACAAATGATCTTGTTTAATTGCTGGTTTGGAACTAGTGAAAATCGGGGCGATGAAATTTATCCGTCAGGACATCAGTAGATTATTCTTATGGGCCGTTTCTCATTCTCATGATCCCAATGTGATAAAAATAAAGGACAAGGTCAAACAGGTAGTCGAGAAAGAAAAAGGAAAATCCAAAAATATTAGGGTTGTTAGTGTATGAATCAGAAATGTGAAAACGGGACTTGTCGCAAGATTTTTGATTCTTTAGTTCCCTGACAAACATTTAGCTACTTTTCAAATGTTATTAGTTCGACGGAGGATTGAGGATCTTTGTTTTTCGTTAAATGTTTACTTTTTATTGCATGCGTGAGGACACGAATACCTTAGTATGGGGGATTTTGGTAATGTGCGTATTTACACATACCTTTCTTACCTTTAAAAAACGAGCTAAAAAAATAACCAAAAAACGGATCTTAAATGCCAAATTTTACGCTTGTTTTGCTAATTGTAATGTGCAGGAAAGGATAACTAAGAAAAGGACGAAAAAACAAAGCCAAAACGACAAAACCCGACTCGGAATGGAATAAGGACTGTGAAAGACAAAAGCACAAATCAAAGGCCGGAAAAGTCAATCAAGTCAAAGTCAACACGAAAAAAAGGTCAATGGTCAAGTCAAAGTCACCCAAGTCAACCCCGAAGCCAAAAAGTCTAACAAGTCAAGAAGTATAGTTTGAGGGTAATATGCTAAACCCTAAACTTTGAATATTAAATGAAGAAGAAAAGAGAAAAAGAAAGACAGGGGGAATAAACTGCCTTAATGCCAATGTTTAACTCTACAAGACATTTCTGTTCATGTCCTAAGTGTTATAACGACGCACGGAAGGACGAGTCTTGCAAATTAGACAAATAACTCTTGGACTTGTTTGCCAGTCCACAATGTTATAACAAACTCATGGACCATGGATGCAAATCATACCCATATATCCCTCAAGGACCAAACTTTGCCATTTCCACAACTCGTCCCTCTTGTCACTTTCACTTTTCATAACTAGTTTTCCCAGCCCCTTTTTCCCCCCACCAAGTATCGGGTTACCTCACCCTTTTACCCTGTAACCCAAACTTCCCTCCATGGGACAAACCTTCCCCACCTCATCCACTAATCCCTAATACCATTTCGGAATCCCACATATTCCCCATGCCTAATCAAACGGCTTGATGATTGATTATTGATGAAATTGAAGGGCCAAGATTGAAGCTGTGAACCTCTCACAACACAAACACAAGAAGCACTACAACAGAGACTGGGGACATTTCTTTAAAAGATGTGAGATGAATACTAAGTAGTTTGGAGGTAGTTAGTAAGTTTTCAGTTTGTAATTTTCCTTATTTTTAAGCATTTTCTTTTAAGTTTTTCAAATTCAGCTTTAATCACTTGTACTTTGTATCTTTCAGCTTGTACTTTGCCATTTTAAGTAATAAAATTCAGTTCTTAAGTTTCAATTGTTTTTCCTTTCAAAATTAAGCTGTTTTTACTCAATAAGCTCTCATAAGCTCTTTTGAGCTTATACTTGTTAAAAAGCTCAAATTCAGTCAAAAGCTTGTTTTAAGTCATTCAATTACTTGTTTTGTTCATTTTATATCAAAACATGATCACTTGAGGTAATTTGATTCATTTTAGAGGCAAATAGGAGTAATAAGCTAATTTAGCTTATTGAGCTTAAAGCTCAGGTTTAGAGGCAAGGTGCCACTTAGGTCTATGTTTTTAAGCCACTCACTCAACAAGAGTGGCTAAGTGCTGAGACTACAATTTCAGGTTTTATTTTCTTAATTTCATAAGTAGAATTTGAGCTTAATCAATTTGCTTATTCTTAACTTTGTGTGTGCTAAATCATGATCAATTTTGTTTAGTTTGTTTAGATATGCAATTGTTTTAAAGTTTTTATAGTTAGAATACATTAAATAGTAGTTTCCTTTAATTCTGCCATATTTAGTATTAATAAGCTAGGAGAGTAAGTAGCTTAAATTTCCTAATAAGCTGATAGTTTAAGTGTTCATTTAGCTTAATTAGGTGAATTTTAGTAAGAGTAGATAAAAGGTTTTAATAAGTTTAGAGTTAAAATAGGATTTGTGTGTACTTAAAGGTTTTAACAGGCCGTAGTAAAGGAGTGTATTAGTTAAAGTGTTTTTGGCTTTTAAAGTAACAAGATCTGTCAAGTCCTTTGATAAATTTGAGTTTATTAAAGTGGGAACAAGTCTCAAAGTTTTAACATTAGTTAGTAGAATTACAAGTATTAGGGCTTAAACATTCTTCTTAGCACTGGGCAATTTTCAGTAGGTAATTTAGATTTTAGAGTTTCATAAGCATTTTAGAGATCACATTTAGTCAATATAGGTTGAGATACATTTAGTTAACTTGTGTATGAGTTTTGAAGAAGAAGTTTAGCCTGCATTTGAGCATTTAGAAGTTTGCTTCAGCATTAGATCAGCAGATCAGTTAATGTTGTTGGTAATCTTTTAAGCTACTTTTTAGATTTCATAGTTAAGAGTTAGGATTTAGTTTTTAGCATCTCAATAGTTTTCCATTAGCTTATTACATTTCATCACTTAAGTTTCATTTTAAAGCTTTTAGTTAAGCTTAATTTTCCTTACAAAAGTGGAATAGCAGCAGACTAGATTCTAGCTTATTTTCTTCTTGATTTCTTATTTCTAGTTGTAATTTTTAGAAACCTTTTATCTATGTTAGTTTTATATCCATAGGGTAGCTTATTTGTAAAATTTCAGCTTCTAGGATTTAGTTTTAAGCTAGATAGCTTATTAGGATTTGCTAAAATTCAGCAATAAGCTGAACTTT
>BQNB010089837.1:4427-27304 GCA_026074375.1 Tanacetum coccineum
CTTAAGCTAAATTAAGCAAGGAAACTCAGCAGTACTAGCAAAAGCACTAACAGTATTAACAGTCAGTACTAACTTGGAGTTAGTACTGCTAGCTTTGAGTTAGTACTGCCAGCTTAAAGTTAGTACTGTTAGTATAATGAAGCAAGAAATAAGCAAATAAGCTAAAACAGATATTTAACTAACCCTAATAAGCACTTATTAATACGAATGAGCAACTAGAATAAACTACAATGGCTAATAAGCTACAAACTGATACATTATTGAAAACACTTTTAAAAAGGAAAATAAGCTTAAATAAGCAATCAGTAAAGGAAAATGGTTTAATCTACCCTAAAAAGCTAAGGAAATCTTAAATAAGCAGAAATAATAAGCTGATGGGCTAAAATGAACTACCAGTACTAACAGTTTTAACTAACAGTACTAACTTGGAGTTAGTACTGGTAGCTTTAAGTTAGTACTGCTAGTGAAAAATTCAAAAGAGAACTAGCAGTACTAACTCTGGGTTAGTACTGCTAGTTGAAAATATCCCTTAAAGTTTTCAAAAATCATTTTTATTTCAAACTGATTAAAAACAGATTATCAAATAACAAATTAAAACACTTATAAGCAGACTTTAATCAAGAATAAGCACTTAACAGTTTTATCAAATGAACTATCAGTACTAACTAAGAAAGTGATACAAACTACTTTTAAACTATCAACTAAGCAAGATAAGCACTAAACATCATAATAAAGCATTCATAAGCAAATATAAGTAATAAATAAGCACAATAAGCACTTCTGCAGTAAATTAGAAATGTAAGAAAAAGAGAGAGACTTACAAAACCCTTGCTCAAAACAGGGTTAAACAAAGAGTCCAGCTTTAGCTTGTATAAAACAAGCTAGTGAGAGTCCATAAGCCCATCCAGAACTGGCTTATCATCCATAAATTAAGTTGTGGTGTATTTGAGAGTGATTTTTGTAATTTTCTCGTAACTACTTAACTTTTTATCTTTACTTAATGAAAACAACTTATAAGTAAGCTGTATTGAGAGCTTTTTTGAACACAAAACAACACAATTAAAAAACTGAACACTTGGAATTGTAAATTGACTTAAAACCTCAAATTTACATTAAAACTTGAAAGTGTTACAAAGCTGAAAGTAAAAGTTGTAAATGACTTAAAACAAACTGAAAATAAGCTAAATTATTTTTAAGATTAAAAACTAAAAACATACATGCCTCAAAGGCTTACAAAAGGCTCTATTTATAGCCGAAGTCTTCATCTCTTGGACTTGCAGCTTGTGCTTCTTTTGTGAGAGCAAAAACCAAGTGTGCTTGTTGTGTGAGGAGATTCTATTGTTGTGTGATGTGATTCTAAAACAAATCCCAACCTTCAATTTCTCTTGTGCTTCTTTGGAGTCAATCATAGCCATCGAAAAATACTTGGGAATGGTAAGGGATTGCCAACATGGCACTTATACAGCTAGGGGGGTTGATAGAGGAGTGGTTGAAATGATTTATCTAGGGTGTTGAGTGGGGTTTTTGCAGGGTAGATGTATGGGTATGAAAATCCCCAAGTTGTACCTGGGTTTTGTTGGGCGGGAAAAGATGGAGTTTGGGTAGGTTGGCAGCTTTGGCCCCTCACTTCTTATAACTCATTGCGCCAAAACTTTGCAGGTTGCAAATTTCAAACCCTTGTATTTTATCTATTGTAAACAACTTGAGGTTTGGCGTTTTTAATCCCTCAAGTTGTATTTTCTTCAATTGGTTGACTTTTGACTTTGTCAGGGTTGATTTTCTGACTTTGACTGACTTTGGCTTTGGTTTGACTTTGTCTTTTCCATTCCGTGCTCGGCTTTGGTCGTTTTTGGCTTTCTTTTTGAATATCCATTCCTGCACAATTCAAATGCAAAACATACAAATACAATGTATCTTTGGTACGTTTTTAGTCTTTTAAGTCCGTTTTTAATGGAAAATGGTATGTGTAATTAAGCACATACAAGCTGCCAGGGACAAAGTCAGGGAATGGGGAAAATAAGCAGCTTATGCTCCCAAGCCCAAGATACCCAATCCACCAAGAGGAAGATCCCGCAAAGGACTCAATTGTCATGAGTGTGGTGATGAAAGGACACTGGAAGAGGAACTGTCTCAGTACTTAGCCCCCGGGTTGCTTAAAGAAGAAAAAGAACACAGCCTTTGGAGGTGTGGTGGGTTTTTTCATGTATCTTCGTTATAGAACTTATACTATTCTCTAAAGATGATGGATCATAGTCAATGGGTATGGTATCATATTTGTAATACAACACAGGTCTAAGGGAAAGTAGGAAACTGAAGCGGGGGCCCTAGCTTGTAAGTGGGAAATGGTTTTTTTTTTAACGTAAAGTGTAGAAGCAATTGGCAACTTTGATTTATCTCTCCCTATCGGATTAGTTATTGTTTTGATCATTGTCATTATGCTCCTTCTATCACTAAAGGAGTAATTTCGTTTAATGTTTGTATCGAAGATGGTTTTATTAAAACGCTTCTTGGACTTAATACAATTCAAGTTTCTAGGAATAACATGGTTTATTTTAGTGCTATCCCAAGGGATGGTATTTTTGAAATTGATTTGTCTAATTCTTATGCAAATGAAAGTTCTATATATACTGTAAGCAACAAAAGAGCCAAGCTAGACTTGGACTCTGCTCTCTTGTGGCATTGTCTTTTTTTGTCTTGGACACATCAGCAAGAAACGCATTGAAAAGTTGCAACACGATGGACTTCTCAATTCAACTGACCTTGGGGCTTTTGAAAAATACGTTCCATGATTTGTCTGGGAGATGGCAAGAAAATACTTACACAAATCAAGTGGTAAAGGGCCAATGTTACTTAGGACTTTATACACACCATAGTATGTGGCCCTTTAAGATCACTTCAAGGCAAGGAGCAAACTACTTCGTCACTTTCACTGACGACTTTAGTCGTTATGGTTATGTTTACTTGTTGAAACATAAACATGAAGTGTTTGAAATCTTAAGTGTTTCAAAAGGAAGTAGAAAATCAACTCGAGAAGACCCCCCCCCTATGTAAATCGCCTTCGTTCTGATCGTGGGGGCGAATATATGAGTCAAGAGTTTTTGGATCATCTGAAGGATCATAGGATTATTGACCCAATCGTACTCATCCTTACACTCCACAACAACATGGTGTGTAGAGTGGGAAACAGAACCAACTAGATATGGTTCGATCTATGATGAGTCAAACAACTCTTCCAAAGTCCTTTTGGGATTATGCTCTTGAGACTGCTGCACGCATTCTCAATATGATTCTAACTAAGAAGGTTGAAAAGACACCATACGAAGTATGGCATGGGCAAGCCCCTAAGCTGTCTTACTTAAAAGTCTGGGGTTGTGAGGCACTTGTTAAGCGATATACTCTTACCAGCCTGACAAGTTAGAACCCAGGTCTATTAAGTGTATCTTCATAGGATACCCAAAGGAAACAATGGGATATTCTTTCTACTACCTCCCGAGAAAAAGTCTTTTTGCTCGATAATGCTAAATTCCTAGAGATATAGTCTTATAAATCAAGAAGCAAGTGGGAGTCTAGAGGATCTTGAAATTATTCAAGAAGAAGATACGCATCCTTCTATAGACACTAGCTTAAATCATGAAGAGGATGATCTAGAAATGGATGAACCTCAAAGTGATATCATTCCCATTCATAGGTCCACAAGGATACGACATCCCACAGATCGCATGTGTTTATACATCGATGCTGAGGAACATGAGTTAGGGGATCTCGGTGAACCCGCTAACTATAAAGCTGCATTGTTAGACCCTGAGTCTGATAAATGGCTTACAGCTATGAATGTGGAAATGCAATTCTATGAAATGACACAAAGTTGGATCTTGTTGAACTTCCTCCTAATGGCAAAACCATTGGTAGCAAGTGGATCTTTAAGAAAAAGACCAAATTGGATGGAGTTGTTCACAAAACATTTAAAGATCGTCTTGTGGCGATTGGCTTTACTCTATACACTGGGATTGATTATGAGGATACCTTCTCACCTGTAGCAGCATTAGTGTGTTAGGATTCTCATTGCCAATAGCGCGTAATATGACTATAAGATTTGGCAAATGGATGTCAAAATGCCTCCTCATGATTTCTCAATGAAGAGGTTTAATGGAGCAACCTGAAGGTTTTGTTAATTCAAAATATCCAAACGAGTATTGCAAGCTGAAATGTTCCTTTTTTGGGCTTAGCAAGCATCAAGCAATGGTATAAGCGTTTTGTAGATGAAAATTAAGAAATTGGTTTCAGTCAATATGCTGGATGAGCCAATGTGTATATCTTAAAGATAATGGGGTATTGTCACTTTCCTAATCTTGTATGTCGATGACATATTGATCATGGGAAACAACATTCCAATGTTACAAGATGTAAAATCCTACCTTGGAAAGTGTTTTGCTATGAAAGATTTAGGTGAAGATGCATATATTCTTGGAATCAAGATCTATAGAGATAAGTATCAATGTCGGTGATGTCAAGTGCTTATATCGAAAAAATCTTAAAGCGTTTTCATATGGTGGATTTCCAAAGTGGGAGTAGCCATAAAGATAAGCTTAGATTGAGTAAATCACAAGGTGCCTCTACACCTGCTGAGTTAAAGCGCATGCAAAATGTTCCATATGCCTCGGCTGTGGGTTCTATTATGTATGTTGTGAGATGTACTCGCCCTGATGTTGCGTTCGCTCAGAACATAACAAGCCGATTTCAACAGAATCCAGGTGATCTTCACTGGACTACTGTTAAGAACATTCTGAAGTATCTCAGGAATACTAAGGACATGTTTCTAGTTTACGGAGGTGATCTAAAACGAGAGCTCAGGGTTTCTTGCTACACTGATGCTGGATATCTGACGGATGTTGATGACCTCAAGTCTCAGACTGGATATGTGTTCGTTTTAAATGGAGGTGCTGTTGATTGGAAGAGTGCCAAGCAAAGCATTTTCGCTACTTCATCTGCAGAAGCTGAGTATATTGCTGCCTATGATGCTTCTAAGGAAGCCGTTTGGGTTAGGAAATTCATTTCTGGGTTAGGAAATTCATTTCCTAACCCATTAATATGTATTGTGATAATACTGGAGCAATCCGCTATAGCTAATGAGTCTGGAATCACTAGGCGTGCTAGCATTTCCGTATACTTTAGTTCACTTCACTCCGCGATGTTATTGAATTTGGTGACTTAAAAGTTTGAAAAAAGTTCACACAGATGACAAACTTAGTGATCCATTTACAAATGCGTTGGCTTTTCCAAAAGCATTCAGAACTTTACTAGGAATATTGGAATGCTTCAGCTTGTAGTTTCATGTAAATCTGTGTTTATATCATTTGGTTAATTGGGGATTGTAAGAAAATTTTATTTTCTGATGAATAAAGATACGAGGTTATTTGTTATCATTCATATTATAATTGTTTTGTCCTATATTTGCCATATTTAATCCATGAATGATTTATATTATAAATATGATCCATTGTCGGTTAACTATATGGGAGTATTGTTAAATAAGGCAAATGTGAGTGTTGGTTATATTCTTTGAATATATGGAAGGTTCCCACCAAACTCATATGTTACTCACAAGGGATGCGTATTGGAACCCAACCTTCATATGTTTACTTTATGGATCCGTTATCATAAGTAAAATTCTAAAATGGTTAGTTAAGTCATCCTTAGACTTGAGAATACAAACCAAGTTCTTGGTATGTGTGGGATATCACTTTTTATTTCTATGTAACGCTGTCCTGAAAATGTAGTTATAAAGACATTAGTGGAAGTGATGGAAGCAGCATTCACAACACTTGAATTCAATAAAGAATTTGTTCACTTCCACTTGATATGTGAAAGAAAAATACCTTGGCGCATCTCAAGAATTAATCAGATAATTGTTTTGGCCAAACCCAAAAGGTTAATGCAAGATGATTCTTGTTTACATTTGGTATATCTGCATTGAATTTATATCGAGATGTAATTGGTAAACTATATGAATAAGTTAAGGAATCCATATCCATGGTTTAACGGTATTTGAAACATAGGGATGATTATAAGCAGGACAAAATAACCATGCTACTGAGAATGTTTATGAAACTTGATCTCAGACACTTCTAGTTTTAAAAACGAATGTGAGTGTTGCTAGACGTTTCCGTCGTTAGTGTATGAGATGTCTGCTACTCCAACTCCCAAGTGGGAGCTGTTGGATTATGTGAGTTGGACTAGCTCGATCACGACTAGAAGTGTGTGAGCCTATTGGGGGCACACACGATAAAACATTTAGAGCGCGTTATGTTACTTCACGAAAATGTTTCTATGTAAACCTTTTGGACATTAAATGGACAAGACAATAATACCATGTATATCTCTTCTTATGTCCGGTTTAGAAGGTCATAGAAGGATCTTGGGAAGTGTCTTGGTTCAATGAATCATAGTGATAAGAAGAGAAAACTTATGATAAGGTTTAAGTGGTGTGATAAAGGTTAAACTCCAAGTTTTAGCTTTATCATGAATGGGATTTAAAGAGGCTATAAATACCTCCATTCTTTGTTCTCATTGCTGCATCTAACAGCAAGCAATTCATACATAAAACCTTTTTTCTCTTTCCTTGTTCACTATAACAGCCAAATACAATAATACATAACTAGGGTTATTAGTTTTTGGTTCTGCTATTTTGGTTAACTCCTTTTGAGGTTATTCGATTTGTGGTTTGATCTAAGGTAGTTCCAGGAGTTGTATTACATTGGTTTACTTGTTCCCAAAGAGTGGAAACTGTTTGATTCGATCTAGGGTTTAGTTTTTGGGCTGATTAGGTTCTTACTGACTAATTCGGTTACAACCGTTTCGGTTAAATCCGAGTAGCACATGCTTGTATTTCGGTTACATTACAAGAGTGTTTTTGGGAATTTATTAAGGGGTAGTTTGGTTTAATTTGTTGTATTGGGACACACGTGGAGTTTGGACTAGCATCCGGGCGTGATTGTTTTTTTTAGTGTTTGTGTGAGCTCTCGTAGAGGTGCTCCATTAGTCACTTGTTTTCATTCTTGGTTTCAATATACTTGATGGTGTTTCGTGGGTTTAGTTTTTTGTTTAATTTAAATATCATTTATTGTGTGTTTAATGTTTGTTAAATAATATGTTATAGACTAGATATATTCGCTGCGTATAATTAGAGTTAATTTGGTTTTCTTGATTGTTAAATACTAACAAATATATGGTAAAAGAACTTTATCATGGATACTAAAATTTTTTTAGACTTGATATTCTTTGTAAAGCTTCAATTACATTCACGAAATCCGCATTCCCTTGCAAATTTTCATCTGTTTTAGGAACCGATAAAATTCCATTTTTCCATATCGATCTGTTTAATTTTAGTTGTAGCGTTAACAAGAAGCTTTTCTAATTATCAAAACCGAGAACATATATCGACTCCAGATTCCCCTTCAAATATGTCTGAAACCTCGGTTTTCCAATGAATTGAACATATCTAATAGTTTAAAGAGCTTTTGTGGCTTTTTGTTACTTCTAGCAACACCTTAACCTGAACCAGAAGATACTGCAATATTTTGTCATGATTTTCTTAAAAGCATTATTGCTAGATAACGCCTTCCCATAAGTTTCCCAGGTATGGTTGCGACCTTAGATTATTTTATGATTCAATAAACTGTTCGAACTTGCTAGCTCGAATTTGTTAGTTCCTAGGCTTATGAATGTATCTATGCTTTCCCATTCGCATTTCATCTATTTTGCTTCAGGTTTTGTATAGCTAATTTGGATTTAGGTCTCAATAGTGATTTTGATGCTATCTTGTATCACCCTGCCGATGAAAGAACGTTTAAGTACTAAACTTTCATTTAAAAGCGAAAAAAGTGTATCGGCCGAGCCTGATATCAGTTTTAGGTTATAAATAAGTAATTTTTGTATGGATCAAACACTTAATTATGGTGAACTAAAATGGATGCATTCTAATGTAAATGGTCACAAGTAATGTTCAAAGTTTTTGAAAAAGCAAAAGCATGTAAAAAAGAAAATGTTCACTGTCCATTACTATCAAGAATTACCTTGACAAAAATGCTCAAATACTTATATCCAAAAAAATAATTTGACGTAAGCGTATTGAAATCCTTCTAAGAGCTTCAAACCTCCATCTCTTTCCCCAAATCTGTACCATTTGCTACACTAAAACTCACATCTCACCGTCTTCACCCCTTCATGCTGTTCATTTGCTTCATCCGCTGCAAAATCACTTTATACTATCCTGTTTATTCAGTATTGCCTCATCAAGCAAGCCTCAAGCTTCTAGAATAAACCTCCATTTCATATAAAGCTTTAAAGTTAACCATGTGTCCGAAAAACTGGTATTTTGCCTTAGTCGAAATCAGAAACACCACCACCTCGGTGCAACGTTGGATCGCAGGCCCATCCTATTGCTAATCAAATTTATTGAAAAATATTAAACCCTTTAATAAAAATTTCTAATGTACATTTATACAAAAATTTATAATATAATCATTTATTTATACCGTCTTGATTAGAATAAAATAGTAAATGTAGAAAGAAACTTTCGAACAACTCAAAGAGGTTGTTATGTCGGCAAAACCTTCTGACCCTTGTAGTTAGCCATGTTTTATAATGGTGCTTAAATAACGGAAGAAATGGTGTCATGTTAGATAACAGAAGCATAAGATTTAACCCAAATTTCGCGTGTTTATAAAAAGAGACATTAAAATAAAGGGGTCAATCATAAATTAAATTGTGTCCCTTTTTTAAACAAACACTCTGAATTTGAGCATCTGTATCGTATCCAGTACTGCTGAGATAGTAGCCAAAAGTTTCCGTAGATGCGTAGGGAAGCTTGTAAAAAGTTCATTTGTCGTGCGAATAGATGATACGCTGCTTTTGGAAATCTTAATATATCTCCTCTGTTAAAGATCCTGTAAAAAGAAAGATACACTGTCACAAACTTCTTTCATTTTATTATCTCCATTTTATAGCTCCAAGGACCTCTTTTTTAGTACTGTTAGACAATAGCAAGATAGACTTTTAGTTGCTTTTACTTGAAAATTAAGTTGATACTCTCAAATCTCATTTCCAAAGAACATAGCTTATTAAATAGTAATTCAACTATTTGATTATCACACCTCCTTGATACAATTAAGGATTGATAATTATTGATATTTTGATGACAACATAGTTTACCGAGATTAACAGCAAAAACTTTAAGATGTTCTTATTTCTTCATTTATTAGTACATGTTAATACATTGTTTTCATAATTCTTTATGCATATACAGTTCTGTATGTTAAGCTTTATCACTTATTCTGTTATTTGTATAGCTATGTGTGGCAAGACATCGACTGACCAGTTCTAAAGTTACCAGATAATGTACAAGCTTGTTGGTATCGACATCTGCCCAAAAGTACTTCTAATATTACTCACTGACTTTTTAGCACATGTGATGCTCAGTGTCAAATAGGAATTTAGGATCTTTGGATCCTAACTAAACTGTAACCTTTGCCCCTTTTTGTTTTTTGAATATTTCATTTTTAGTCCTTTGACTATTTAACGTTTGTCAGTATATTCAGATTTTGTACCGTGTTGACGGTAGTGATTTTGTTAAGAATTGTAGTAATTTATGGTTTATTGTGAATAATAGTCCTTTTTAGAGGATATTATTGTGTTATTGTGTCCAAATGAGTTTTGAAGGGTTTAAAGTGGAAATATATCATGTAAATACTCTAGGTTAATGGAAAAGTATTTTTAAGGTGAATAAAAATGCTAATTAACTTTGGGGAAAATTTTACGATTAAGTTTTATGAGCCTTTAAGTGATCCCGACACGAAAAGAAGAACCCGAACCCTCCTAGGATCCTATGACCGGTCATGGTAGTCAATGGGGAACAACATGGATATTGAATGGTATTTTAGGAAAAATGTTTTAGTAAACGTTAAAGATTGAGAATTTTAGGAATTTTGTCAAAAAGTGTTCGAAATGGTGAAAAGTGTTGAAATTAATGGTTTGAAACTTGAAATACGATATATTAACGTACGGGTCATGTCTTAATTTCGTAAAAAGTTTATACTTAGAAATTTTTACTTAAGAACATGATTTTTGGTTTTAAATAATAAAATTTTATTTTATTATTTTATTTATTTAATAAATTCACTAAAAAGACGAAAAATATAATTTTCTCGAAACTTCTCTAATATGTTTATTATGAGTAAACGTTTCATTTTCAACTATATTATGATTATTTTTACGGTAACTAAGGTTGCCGAATGGACTTATCGAGATATATTTATAATTATTTATTATAAATATTTACTTATATTACTTATCTATTTTATGTAAATAGTATAAGTATGTATCGTTGAGATATCAGATTAATAAGATATTTTGGGATGATACGTCAACCATCACACCACTAAATTTTTATGGGTAATTGTACAACGCATCTATCCTCTATGCACCAAACATGAAGACTGTTTTAGAAATAAATGTTTTAATGAGACCTTAACTGGAATAGGTTGTGTGCGAACGTCGTTGCATTTGCTTGTACGATTGAGATTTGGTTGCTTAAGACTTGCTTGAGGCGAGTTCTCGTAGCCCCGTTTTTCTACTGTTTTTCCGTTGGGGAAAAATGTCACTCAAATGTGTTTTGAACTGTTTTGAAATTTGACTATGCGAAATGTGGTTTTGTTTTTAGGACAATTATGTGCTTATGATTGCTATGTGAATATATGTGATGTGATTTTACTTGCTTGTATTGTATTTGACACGACAAGGGTTTTGGTTTTTACCTGTGTGTACTGTGTGTCATGGCAAGGGTTTTGGTTTTGGGTCCTGGCCTAAAATAGTACTCCAGCTGGTAGGCCCTTTAGGTGCATAAGTGACATATTTGCTACCAGACTAGCGGTGATGCTAAGATGGTTCGACTAGCGGGTAAGCTAGGGGTTTTTTCGAGTTTTACATGATTAGCAAGGATGCTAAGTCATGGGTGTTTCGCATATATTCACTATCATATATCACTAAAGACCACATTACTTTAGATAAATTAACAAATTTGTGTTATTTCAACACTACTCTACCCCAACATTATTGTTGAACTAATTACGAGTATCCAATTACATTAACGAGAAACGAATAAAATTTTGATAATTAGAAAAGCGACCGGCCCCCCCCCTCTCCGAGTCGCTCTCGCTCTCACGCGGCTCCGCCGCTCTAAAATTTGATCAATTATTAGGTTCTTCTTATTATTTGAAGTATTGATGTTATACGTTTGGATTTGGACCCCTCTGGTGGGATTATCTGAAATTTGTAAGAGATATTAGATTTAGATGATTTGGACACATCACTCGAGTTTGTTCGGGGTGGATGGTTTTGTCTTCGTAATCTCTTGAAGGTTTATGCATTTAGTTTTCTCTGTATAATTTGTTTCTTTGTTATGATTGATCATTATGTTGCCATTCCTGAGTTTCTGCATTGGTCGGGTGTGACAGATTGGTTTCAGCGCCAAGGTTATAGGGAATTTGTGGTTTGGCCTCGATATAACTACGATCCGTCATTTAGTTGGGTATAGGATCTATGAGCACGGTGTTCTGCTTTTGCTTGCTTTTGCCTGTTCATGGTTTGGTGCTTTAGTTATGTCAGTCATTGAAATGTGTGAGCTTAATACTGAGTACGATTAAGAAAGGATGCAGATATAAATACGGTGGCCAACATAGTTATAAAAGTATCACAACTTACTCTTACTTGGTAATATTGTTCACACAAATTGATGTTGACACCATAAGGGGGTATTATGATAATTATATATATAGTAAGATATTCTATATATATGTTAGTCTTCCTACCTACCTAACGTTGCCCATGTTCTCCCTCTTGGAGATAATGCCACCAAGGACAAGAACCCGAAGTGTTGTCCGGTCTGTTGCCGAATCACGAGGAGAGGGAACGGGTGAACGGGTTGGTAGGGTAAAGGACTTAGGAGAGGTAATGATGAGCGTGTTTGTTAGGATTTATTGATTTGATGATACAAAAGAACAAAAGAATGAAACAAAAAGGATCAAAGTCGATAATATGTAATTCTACAAAAGATGAAAGATTCTAAAAGATATCCGTAAAAGATAAAGATCAAAGATTAGGAAAAGATTTAGTTTCCTAATACAATTAAGGTTCCTTTGTAAGTCTTATGGACTCTATATATAAAGAGATCCATAAACATAGTTTATGTGTGCACAAGAAAAGATGTAGACATCTAGAGTATGTGGTTTAGCCTCAAGGATCTTTTGATTCCTGTTACAGTTATGTGTAGTCGGATAGAACTCCTTAGATCGTTTAAGCTCAGTTTGATTAGAACTTATATCTAGGATTAAAAATAACAATGATAACAATATGCATAGTGGAATTAAATAAAGAACATAAATGTTATTTGAACATGGTTTTATTACCAAACGTTTCCACCAAGCCTCAAATCTATATGGTTAGTATAGATCAGTTATCACCTGTAACAGGGATTAAGGAAACCTTAATTACCTTGAAGCTACACCACACAAACTAGACGTCTACATTGATCCAGTGTACACACACACGTTTTTCTGGATATCTAAAACTATGTCTATGAAACTCTTTATATAGAGAGTTCAAGACTTACAAAGGAAGTTAACATAAAGATATAAACAAGTAAATCTTTTAAACATTAAGAAATATCTTCTGTTATCTTTATCTTCTTAAGGAGATCAAGTAGAATCTTCATCTTTTGATATCTTTGACCAAATCTTCCATAATTCTCCACCAGCTTGTAGAATTCCAATCTTGATGATTTAGTCCTTATGTTTTATTCTTTTATTTATTTTGTCTCATCAAATCTAGAATCCCCCATAATATAATATTAAAACCAATCTTCCCCTATTTGATGATGACAAAACCAAACAAGTTGTGTACGTATATTCATCATTATAGCAAAGCTTCCCCTGAAGTTGAGATGTAATCATCTCCCTAAATGAAACAAAACTTCCCCTTAAGTAGATTTCCTTTGTACCATGCCACACTAAGGATCTACAAGTTGCAACCTATTAATATTTCTTCCCCTTTTTGTCATAATCCAATAGGGGACTTATGAATGTAAGCAACTTTGATCTTGACCACTATAAACCAATATCACACTTCTAATCCAAGCCTTCTAACTCCTTAAATTACCCACCATTAAGCACAATAAGAAAAATAAACTTGAGTAGTAGAAACTCATACTAGCAGTAGTAATAATGACTGGCAGTAGTAAAAACCTTCACCTCGATGATGCATGTAAATGGTTAAACATTTTAACAATAAGCTTCCCCTGAAACCCATATGTTAAACCATTTCTTGAATATTTAATTTTTGTAGGCTCTATGTAAATTGGATCACTGATGAAGATAAACTACAGTATAAACGAACGTGATGTGAAGTAGAATTACATAAACTTGTGTATTATATCTTGTACAATCCGCGTGTCGTCTAACTTATAAATTATATATGTAAAATAGATAAATAGGATCGCAACCTCTTGGACATAAATCCTCATTATTATATGAGACACCATAATAAGTGATAGCAAATGTGAGCATTGTGCACCATAAGGAGAAAATCACAAACCTTTGCTGATTTGTTTAAGTCTCGTCACATCGTTTCTAAGCATGAACAAGTTATCTTCAAAGTGTAACACCCACTTTGAGATATGATAAGAACACGTACCCAAGTAATTCCACTTCACTATCAAATAAATGATAAACATTCCTCTCCGTAATCAATTGTTTCAAATAATCCCAAAAATAATAACCTTTTATCTAATTGAATGAATCTGAGTTCGTTAGCTTCCCTTTAAACCAATCAGTAGCAACCAACAGTAGTAACTCCTTCTATTGGCAGTATTAAAAGTATACAAGCAGCACAAACCTTGGTTTAAGTCCAATAGTAGTAACTACTAACCCTAGCAGTACTAATAACCACAACAGTATTAACTTCCTTTTGTGTGTGTTGTACGAGATCCAAAAACTGTGTGTTGTCCGATATCTAATGATACTAGCAATATTAATATTTACAAGCAGTATTAACTTTCTTTAAGCCTAATGCTAGCAGTACAAACTTAATACTGCTTTAAAGCTAGCAGTTGTAACTGCCTTTTCAAAACCTTAGCAGTATTAATCTTTAAGGACAACAGCACTAATAACATTGACAGCACAAACTTCTCTTTTATCATCTTTGGCATCTAATTACCCTAGCAGCACAAATATCATTGTATAATTCTAGCAGCATAAACTGTCTTCAAAAAAAAAGGCTAGCAGTACTAACACACAAATCTGGCAGTACTAAATCCTTCTGGTAGTACTAACGTAAATCAGCAGCATCAACATACCTTTAGCAGCATTAACTTCCCTTGAACGAGCAGTACTAACTTGTATTGGTAGTATAAAGTGCTCTTTCCTCCCATACCTTTTTGTGAAACTTTTTAGCCTCAGTAAAGCACCAATATTTACGATCACCAGCAGTACTGTGTCTCGTGGTAGTAGTAACCATCAATTACCACTATTAAGGATACCTTTTTTTAAGTATCCAGATGACACTTTTTTAAGTGTCATAAAGCTGTCACAAATCCGTCACAAATTAGCATTCTCCTTCCTCCCATAGCCTATCATGCCAAATCTCCTTGTTGTCACGAACCAATCAACAACAGCCACGTATGGTACCAGTTTCTTCTTTTACACAATTAGGGTTTAGGTGAAAAACCCTAATAGTCACCGAATCACACAAGAAACCAAAAATATAATTTTGTGACTTCTGTTCTTTATAAAATCGACTCCAAAAACAAACCTTGTAATCCTAGATATCGAGAGCTACGAGGCTCTGATACCATTGAGAGGATGATGTCTTTGAAGTTGATAGCTGAGTCTGCAAGTGATAGTGCTTATGATCTGCTTAGATTCATTCAAAAGCATATTGATGAAGCTGGAAGCCATAATGGATGAGAGAAGGATCTTTAAGTGTTGGTTTCATCATCACAAAACAAATGGTCATCAGCTCACCATGTCTAACAGACATCAAGAACTGGCTAGTCTAGAGCAAACGGCTTCAAGTAAAGACTTCTCAAATCCGTTAATAGCTGATAGTTTGCTAAAAACTATATGGTTCTCAACTCACCATGCATCACAGTAAAGAGTTGGCTAGTCTAAAGTAAACGGCTCTTGGTAAAGACTTCTTAAATCCGTTGATGGCTGATAGTTTATCTAAAACTATATGGTTATTAATGCACCATGTTGTTGCAATGAAGCATTGGTTATTCCAGAGCAAACGGCTACTGGTAAAGAAATATCAAATCCATTTATGGCTGATAGTTTGCCAAAAACTGCAAGGCTAACTTAGTTGGTGTTGCTGAGTTGCTGAGATGTTGTGATGATGACAAAACTAGAAGCTAAAGAATTTCAAGATTACAAAGTAACAAAAGAGCTCAAGTTCATCAAAGAGAAGATTAAAGAGTAGCAGTGTGTTTGGATACATCATCCAGGTGTACAAGAAGCTCAAACTAAAGAAACATGAAGGTAAACAAGTGAACATCATGTTTAGGGGAGGATTGTTAGGAATTATGCTTTCTTAAGTCAGTACTGTTAGTGTTAGTTAGTTAGTACTGCTAGTACATCTGTTAGTACTGGTAGTAGAGTTAGTATTATTAGTAGTAAGTTAGTACTACTAGCATATATAGATAGTACTGCTTAAGTGATATGCATGAGATATATTAAGAATGGATATGCATGATCACTTAACGTGTTTTGTAAGCCCATTAGGGTTTCCTTGATGTATAAAAGGAACCCTGTGGCACTAGTTAGACATAAGAGTTTTCACAAATATTCATAGTTAGTAATCTGTAACCTAGCAGATTAATAGTAATCAAAAGTTCTGTTTTATTCATTGTTCTTCTTAGAAATATAAGTTAGTTTCCGCATAACTCATATTGTTCATAGTCATTGTTTCTCTTGTAGTTAGTTGGATCTATCCAGATTAGCTACCACCCTTAACAGGCTAGAAAGATCTTATCAGACAGGGATCTACACTACAATTATCTGTTATTGCTGTCAGTATATGTTAATGTTGTTAATATATTGTTAATGCTGCCAGTAATAAAAGAACAGTAGTAATCTCAAAAAGTTAATACTGCTAGGGTTTAAAGCAGTTAGTTACTACTGCTAAGAATTTAAAGGAATCACTACTGTTAGCTTTGTCTGATATCGGACAACACATAGTCTGATAGTTTGGTTGGATTAGAAGATCTTGGATAGAACATGATGTTTGGTCTTCAATGGTGATTGGTTTTTATTAAAGTGGTTATCATGTTTATGTTGATTGAAAGTTACTACTGCTTCATAAATGGTTACTACTTCTTGACAAAAGTTAATACTGCTAGTTAGAAGTTAATACTGCTAGTGTATTGTTACTACTACTCAACCATTAGTGCTACTCTTCATTGTTACTACTGCTTGGTATCGATTACTGTTGTTAGTCATTTTCACCTTAATGACGAATTAGTGCTGATCGTCATGGATGGTACTACATGGTATTCGTTACTACTGTTGGTTAGTTCTTCGTACAGTTCTTATGGTTGATTCTATTACTTTTGGTCAAGAGATGGTTAACATATTGGTTTCAGGGGAAGAATATGATAAAGTGTTTAACCATTTCGATATGTTAAATGCACCACTTGAGGGGAAATGTTTTTCACTGTGAAAAACAAGTAAAACTTATAACTACTAGCTAAGTCATTATTACAACTACTGCAAGTTTACGTTTCTACTGCTTGAATTCATTATTCTTATTATGCGACATGGAGGGTAATTTAAGACATTGGAATGCTTGGATTTAGAAGTGTAATATATGGTTATGTAGTTGTAAAGATCAAAGTCATATGTTTCTACAGTTCCCTAAGGATAATGACAAAAAAGGAAAATGTTACAGAGATGAAGATGAATTGATTGCAACTTAATTAATTGTGGTGGCATGACAGGTAACAAGTTAAAGAGGAAATCTTAAGTTAAGGGGAAGATTTTGTTTCATTCATGGAAAACAAATTGAAGATGAAAGATTGTTTGAAGATTAGCTACTTTGATGATCATCTTGGAAATAGTTTACTATTTGTTTGTCATCATCAAATAAGGGAAGATTGTTGGGAATTATTGATTTGATGATAACACAAATAATGATACAAAAGATGATACAAAAAGAATGATTAGCAAAAGAATGAAACACAAGGGGATAAATTACCATGTGAATTCTACAAAGAAGGAGATTCTAGAAGACTTCCTTAAAAGATAAAGATCAAGATTAAGAAAGATTTAGTTTCCTAAACAATTAGATTTCCTTGTAAGTCTAATGGACTCTCTAAATAATAGAGATCCTAGACATAGTATAATTGATCCTGAACTCTAATGTATGTTTAAGGTGGTTCCAATCATGTATCAGGAAACACAGAGATCTCACGACTGGTAGATCGATTTAATCCCTAATCAAGGTGTTCTAGATCCCTGTTATAGTAGATAACCGTTTCTAATCAGATCAAATTAGAATTAGAGCTTGATGTGAATGTATAACCTTGTGAAAATAACATTGTTGTTTATTTAAATACTGCAGCGATCTACATACTTTGTATTTTTTCGATCCGGAGCTATAACGATCTTTCACAGGAATTATCATTTACAGAGGTAAAAGAAATTGAAATATATTTCTTGAACAATGGAGACAGGTTGATACAATTTTAGTGGCAAAGAAATCTTATTGAAATTTGAAAAAACACGTTTTAATAATCAACAATGACCGACTCTTAGAAGAAAATATCGCTAGTGATAATCCGGTTTTATATTTATAAAATCTTACGATATATTTATTAGTCGATTTATATAAACCAAACGCACCCTTGCTGTAAAATAGCAAACCAAACACGCCTCTTTGGTGTTTCTGCTAACCCAAACGCACCCTATTTGATTTTTTGCTATCCCAAACGCACCCTATTCGATTTTCTGCTAACCCAAACGCACCCTTATGTGTTTCTGCACAACCAAACGCACCCTTAGTGCGTTCCTACACAACCAAACGAACCCTTAGTGTGTTTCTGCACAACCAAACGCACCCTTAGTGAGAAACTGCTAAACCAAACGCACCTTATGTTGCTTATGTTAACCCAAACGCACCCTATGGCAGTTTAAGAAAAACCAAACGCACCTTATGCATTTCTATCAAAACCAACGCACCCTATGCGTTTCTAAGAAAACCAAACGAACCCTTTTGGGTCGTTTTTAGACCAAACAAGTTTATTTTTGGCAGTTTTGTCAAGAATTTTGCCTAACTATCGGTATTCCTTTCGAATCAACGATAATTAGAAGAATTGTTTCTAGGTATTCGTAGAATCAACAAATCCAGTTTGTTATCCCGTTTATCACACTACATCAATCTCAAATGAATCATCATGGTACAAGTGTGAATACTAAGCTTTCTAATCCTCCAACTTCAGGAACTAAACTTTATTCAGTAACTTCGCTTCCTAAATTAAAGGTTATTCTTAAAGTTGTTGAGAAAAATGATTTATCAACATCAGTCACTTCACACTTGGCTACCAACAAGATAACTAAAAAATGAACAAAAGTTCTTGCCCCAGGTTTTCTTAAGATTGAGTCTGAACCAATTAATGTATACTTTAAGAACAATAAGGTTATGCATCATGATTATCTAAGAGTAACAAAAGAGCACGTAGCAACACTACAAGAACTTTTAGATCAAGCTAGAGCATTAAAACCTTTAGATGAACATATAGGTTATGCCTCTATGTTTGCTGCGTGAATTCAGGAATTATTAGTGTATGTTAGTGCCTCTTGCCCTTTCACTCAAAGTGGGAATGAAAAGTGGGCCCTCGTTACATGCCATAGAAAGAATAATAAGCCTTACGTAGATGCATCTAGAATAAAACAGACAATTAAGACCATCACAAAAGAGCATGCAGTAAAGCAAAACACTCGAATGACTGATAACACTATGTTGCCTTCTACAGGAAGAGTAAGCTCTACTAATGCTAGCGGATCAAAGCTTAGAAGCAATACAAAGAATGATAGGATCACACAACCATCAAGTAGAAGCATGAAGAATTAAGTAGAAGCCCATCATAGGAAGTTTAAGTTAGTGCTAATAAGAACAATCATGTTTTAGATTGTAATGCTAATGTTAAGAATGTTGATTTGTCAAAGAATTCTGATACTAGTTGCTTATCTTGTAATGAATGTTTGTTTTCTACAAATCATGATGATTGTGTTGTTCAATATCTTAAGAAAATGCAAAAATGTAAAGTGGCTAAATCTACAAAACAAAAGGTTAAAAGTGAATGGAAACTAACAGGACGGATCTTTAAAACTGTATATCTTAAATGGATTCCCACTGGTGTGACATTTAACTTGGTAGGAAAACCATGCCCCTTCTTCTTCTAATAACACGTCCACCATAGTTGTTCCTCCTGGACATATCCTAACAACCACAGTAATTCCGGTTGATATACCGTATCCTAAACTAAGTCTTAGATATGTCAATTCCTGGGGATCACTCTCTAAATGCACGTTAAATACGCAATGTCATCCATTTAATTTACATGACTTTGGATTTGAGGGAATTATTCAGGATGAAGAGCTTCCACATTAGAAGTTTGACTATCTAGGAGTCACTTAGGTTCACTAACAACCTGAAATCTAATCAAAATTTAAGGATCCATCCTTTTGTAAATTTGTTTTCTTTTTTTTCTTTTTGTGCAGATTATAGAAATTGTTCTTTGGTATTTAGACTTCGGGTGTTCTAAATGACTGGACACTGTGATAAGCTCATCAATTTTGTTTCCAAATTTATCTGAACGGTCTGATTCGGCAACGATCATTTTGCAGCTATTATGGGATATAGAGATCTATAAATGGGGAATATTATTAACTCATGTGTTTACTACGTTGAAGGACTTGTTCATAATCTATTCTCTATTGGGTAATTTTGTGATTCAGATCTCGAAGTAGCTTTCAGAAAACACACTTGTTTTGTATGAAACTTAGAAGGTGTTGATCTACTATCGAGTTCTCGTTCTAATCTTTATACAATCTCAATGGTGGATATGATGAAGTCTTCTCCAATTTGTCTACTTTTCAAAGCCTCAAAGACGAAATCTTGGTTATGGCACAGTCGCCTCTCTCACTTAAACTTCGGTACCATCAACAAGCTTACTAAACAAGGTCTTGTCAAAGGGTTGCCCAAGTTGAAGTTTACTAAATATCATTTGTGTTCGACATGTCAAATGGGAAAAAGCAAGAAGGAATCTCATACACACAAGCCAAAACCATGTACAAATGAGAAACTTCAAATGCTGCATATGGATTTGTGCGGACCGATGCGGGTAGAAAGTATAAACAAGAAAAGATATTGATGAGGTGTCATTTTATACACTTTTTCAGGGTCGTTTAGACCCTAAAATCATGTGTTTATGCCCAAAATAGGTACTTAATCATTCTTTTTTAGGTATTTCTCATTTAGAAGACATTTGGATGAATTACACGTGACTTGGGCTCATTTGGAGAAGAAACGGACAAGATTACAAACCAACACCAAGACTCTTGAAGATTTGTGCTCAAATAGCCTGAAAAAGGCGTCACAAGCTATACACGACTGTCACACCCCGCCAAGGCGGAAACACGAGGCGTGACGAGAAAGGGAATCATCACAACACATTGTCGTCTATATAGAGAAACTAAAACATGCATAAAGTACAAGGTATAGACACACAGTGTCATGAAAATACCCAAACACATCAACAAAATCCAAAAGGCGTCTGACATTGAAATGAAGGCAATTCATGCCAACGTCATGACATGCAAACATTCAAACATCCTGTTAGAAACACGAAAAGTATCGGTCACTTTCAATAATAGTTAGTCAAAGCCCGTAGTTAATCAACGTAATATTTAGTAAACAATTAAGCCCAAGGCCCATGGAAAGCCTATGAAGCCCAAGCCTAGTCGGCCACTAGGTGGTATAAATACCCTCTCCATGCCTTAGAGAGGGTGTTGGTTGTTCATTTTTCATACTCATAATACAAGTTCTCTTTTATGTTCTTTCTCTCTCTAAAATGTTCATCTAACCACTCTCTCTCTAAACAAATCTCTTCCTATTTCCATGTATGTTAACTTGATTGTTCTTCAATTGGTATCAGAGCCATGAAGTGGTGTGCTTAGATTTTGTGTTTACTTGTTTTGGTTCATGTGTTTTACATTAAAAAAGGTCTCGTTTTTTGTTTTTTTTCTTATTTTCTAAGCTTAAATTCCACACTAAAAGATCATCTACATAGGTAGCTTTAATCTAGTATCCTTGGATATAAGTGTGTGTGCTTAGATTCATACGAAAATCTCTTATTTTGTATCATTTGGGTTCGTTAGCTTTATAAAGGTCAAAATCTTGATTTTAATTTTTTCGGCTTAAAAACCTTAAAGTTTTCATTTTTCTTGTCCTTATAGGCTTAGTAACACTTTTGGTACAAAAATTTTCAGAAACCAATCGTAAAAAATGTGTCTTTTGAGTTTTGAAAAAGTGGGTTTCGTGAGACAACCGATCTAGTTATTTTTTCAGTGAGTACCGGTCTAGTTTACTTCAGTGATAACCGAACTAGTTAGTTTTCAGTGAGTATAGATCTAGTTATTTTTTCAGTGAGTACCGATCTAGTTTACTTCAGTGATAACTGAACTATTTAGTTTTCAGTGAGTACCGATCTAGTTATTTTTTCAGTGAGTACCAATCTAGTTTACTTCAGTGATAACCGAACTAGTTAGTTTTCAGTGAGTACCGATCTAGTTATTTTTTTCAGTGAGTACCGATCTAGTTTACTTCAGTAATAACCGAACTAGTCAGTTTTGAGACAACCAATCTAGTCATTTTTCGTGTGACAACCGATCTAATCATTTTTTGAGAGATAACCGATCTAGTCATTCTTAAAGCCCACCGAACTAGTCAAGTTTAATAGAAACCGATCTAAACAAATCTCAAGACTTAAAAGGACAACCTCAATGAAAACACAATTTCTTTCTACCACCATTCGATCCGACAATAATCTTTTAACATACAAATTTCTCAATGACGACTCTTGCTGACAAAACAATTCTTTTGGGTGCTGACAATTGTCCACCTATGTTGGAAAAAGATATGTATGATTCTTGGAAAAGCAGAATGGAGCTATACATGATGAATAGACAACATGGACGAATGATCCTTGAATCCGTTGAAAATGGTCCACTCATCTGGCCTTCAATTGAGGACAATGTAGTGACTAGACCGAAGAAATATTCTGAGTTATCTGCTATAGAAGCAATTCAAGCTGATTGTGATGTCAAGGTAACAAATATCATTATCCAAGGACTACCACCAGAGGTCTATGCATTGGTTAGCAATCATAAAGTCGCCAAGGAATTTTCAGAAAGAATTCAACTTCTCATGCAAGGAACTTCATTGACGAAATAGGAAAGAGAGTGTAAGCTTTATGATGAATTCGATAAGTTTGCTTACAAGAAGAGGGAAACACTATGTGATTTATACTTGAGATTTTCACTGCTACTCAATGACATGAACATCTACAATATGAAACTGGAACAATTTCTAGTAAATACCAAGTTTTTGAATACTCTTCCTCTTGAATGGAGCAAATTTGTGACAGATGTCAAACTGGTTCAAGATTTGCACCCAACTAACATTGATCAACTATATGCGTACTTGGGACAACATGAATTTCATGCAAATGAAGTTCGTTTAATGCATGAACGCAACTCAGATCCGCTTGCTTT
>BQNB010089838.1:2003-12718 GCA_026074375.1 Tanacetum coccineum
TTGAAACCCATCTTGCCGTTTTGATTGGTGTTTGTGGGCATGGGTTCGGGGTGGGGAAGGGGCTGATTATCAACATATTTAGCAAAAGTAATTGTTGTTGAAACTGAAAATGAAGCTGTAAATATAGATGGAGATGAAAATTATGAAAATAGATTATTTTTATAAGCTACATGAAGTAGCATTTTATTTTAAGAGATTATGAAAGATTATTTTTTTATAATCTTCAATAAATTTAACTGTGAAACAAAATTTATTTTTTTAAGTAACTTATTTATTCAAAAAATAATCATTATCTTTCAACAATTTTATGTAACAAGCATAACCTACGTAGTGTTTGATACGTCGCGATGAAAGTTGGAATGAAAAACACCATTACGACAGAATGAAAAAACCATGTTTGTTTACAATAATGGAATGTAATTACTTATTACATGCAATCACTCATTACATCAAAAACCATCATTTTCATTCATTGGAACCCCTTGTTTTTTTTCATTATGTCTTGGAATGGAATGATAATTACATAAGAACCCTTATTAATTACCCATCAAACAAAAAAACATATTTAACAAAGTCTATTTTAGTCTTTTTATTATCGATTACATTCCATTTTATTTTTGCAACCAAACATAATTACAATCGTAATGCATTATTCCATTACTTCATTTATTTCATTACAATGTTCATTCCATTCCGTCACTACTTCATTTCGTCTTACCAAACGGACCCAAGTGTGTGCAAAAACTTTTGAAGTAGCGACACAAGTGTGATTGATGCAAATTTTAGGTCAGGTATCAAAGAAGCTAAAACCCTCAACAAACACACAACCAAAACCCCAAAACACACTCATTTCATCAAACAAAACACAAAAACAAAACAAACTCATCAAACCTTAAACAACATATCAATCAAAATCACAACATCACCAATGAAACACCAACCTTAAAAAAACAAACCCTTAAACCTTAATCTCAAATATCCAATGTTCGCCACAAAACACCTTCAAAAACGCTGCTTACAAACCCTAACCCAACATTTCATCACCAAGTAAGTACCCATCTAATTAAACTAATTAAATGAAATTTAATTTATTTAAATTCTGTATGTATGTTTATAGGGAGGTGAATTTGTTAAGACGTGTAACTACGCCTATTCAGTCCACTTTCGTGATCAGAGAAGATGGGGTTTTGGACTTGAATGGGTTCGATGGGAGTCGATTTTATTCGACGTCGAAAGGAAGGAGTATGAGGAGTAAAGTGGAGATGAGGATGAAGAAAGAGAGTGGTAAAACATTGAGGGAGATTAGGAGGGCGAAGAAGATTCAAAAGAAGTTAATGACTGACGAGGAACGGCTTATTTATAATCTTAAAAGGGTATGGTTTTTATTTTGTTTGTTTCGGTTTCTTGTTAATTTGTTGAGTTATAATGTGATGAATAGGAAATGCTTGTGGTTGTGAAATGAGAGGGTGTTTGGGATTGCTTATTTGTAACGTGCTTAAGGATAAGCACTTCACGGGATAATGTTTGCATTTGCTTATTTTGATTAACAAGTAATGATACCCCAAAAGAATGACAATTTGTTGGAGATTTAAATTTTATAGAAGGCTGTTGGTTAAATATGATTGTAAAAAACAGAAAATGTATCGCAAATAAGCAATTTGAAATAATCAGCTCCTTACCTGCTTATCACAAACTGCATATTATTCCTCAAAAAAAAAAGAGATAAGCAGAAACAGTTTGGATAACATAAAAGTGCTTCTGCTAAAGAATTAAGCAGATAAGCAGAAAAAAATAAGCAATCCCAAGCACACCCAAGGTATACCTTGGTTTGGAAATTTTGTGTGCCAAACTACCAATTAGAAGTTTGAGGACTTAAAGTAGATACTCGATTACTCTTGTGTTATTTGGTACAGAAAATTTGTGAGGTTAGGACAGACACACACTAGGTATGTTCCAACAAATTATAGCCGAGTTACATACCCGGAAGGAACAAGTGTATATATCAGAATACGTTTATAGGCATAGAATCGGTTGCTCTGCTAATTTGGATGGGTTTTGTATGCATAAAATAGTGAAGTCTGCTAACTAAGATTGGCAAATGTTTTATAGAAATCGTGAATCTCACGTTATTGTAGGTTAATGGCAAAATAAAGGAGAACCATAAGCATCTCTAAATTTGGGGAGAAGCTAACTTAGAGTCCCAAATGATGGAATTTTGACTTGATTTTTTGGGTCAAACTGGTTTTGCTAAGGTGTGTTTATATTCAGGATTTTTTTACTGTGCTGGTTGTAGGACATAGCTTATAGATAAATAGTTTAACAGATTTGAAGTTTGCATGTTTTCTCATGCGTTTGCCATGCTACAATTGTTCTATATAGGCCTAAGCCAGTCGCTTAATCTGCTTCGTATCAGAAAAGGAAGGGAGATGATTTGCACAATGTTGTTTTTGATTGATACACCCCAACCTAGCATTAAATAGCTGTACTGCAATTATATTCTGCTTTACCAGTTTGTACATTCATGTATGCTAATCAAAAAATAGAGAGTGCAAATCATTTCTCGAAAAGGAATTATCTGCTCAAACATCTGCATGTCATGTTGATACGATTGCATAAATTTCCGGGTGGAAACTCACTAAAACCGTTCATCTACTGTAATATCAATTTCAATATGATGCTGTTCATACAAGCTTATCACTATTTGATGCCATACTTGTTCTGACTAGTGCAGGCGTAGAAAAAAGTGGCATTGCTCCTGCAGAAGTTAGAAAATTACGAGCTAAATATCTTTTAGAGGGTGTTTGGGATTGCTTATTTGTGTTTGTGTGACGAATAAATGAGCGCTTCACGCGATAGTGTTTGGATTTGCTTATTTTGTAAAAGATGCAATAATACTCGAAAAATAGTCATTTGTTGGGAAATTTCAATCAAGTCCATTTATGAAAGTTCTTATGTTATATATGATAGTTAAAAGTTTATTCTTATTTCATCTCAAATAAGCACTTCCAAATTATCAGCTCCCTACTTGCTTATGTACCTCAAAATAAGGAGATAAGTAGAAGCAGTTTGGATGACACAAAACTACTTCTGCCTATAGCAGATACGCAGAAAAAAATAAGCAATCCCAAATACGTGCTAGATATACATTGGTCTTGGAATTTTGTGTGCAAAATTTGTGGACTGAAAGTAGATCACACACTATGCCTAAAATAGCGAAGTCACCTAACTAAGATTAGCATGTGTTCGATGGTAATCCCATATATCACGTCATTTAGATTAGTGACAAAATAAGGGAAAACCGCAAATTCGGGAAAAGTTGAACTTAGAACCCCAAATGATGGAATTTGGGCTTGATGGTTGGGTCGCTAAGGTGTACGTGTTGTCTGGAACCCTTTGAGTGCTGGTTGTGGGCTTCATAACTCATAGATCATAAGTTTCACACATTTGAAGTTTGCATGTATTCACATGCATTTGCCATGTTACCACTATTCCGTACAGGTCTCGGCCAGCTGCTTAGTTTGCTCTGTATTAGAAAAGGAATCACTTGCTTAAACATCTGTCGCCCGTGTTGCTCTGATTGTATAACTTTCTGGGTGAAAACTCATTAAAATTATTCATTTACCATAATCTGATAATTTTCCTATAAGCTTGTCACTCTGTAATGCCGTATGTGTTCGGGCTAGTGCAGGCCAAGAAAAAAGTGGCATTGCTTCTTCAGAAGTTAAAAAAATACGAGCTACCAGAATTACCACCTCCGCGACACGATCCTGAACTTTTGACTCCTGAGCAAGTCCAGGCATTAAAGAAAATTGGTTTCCGAAATAGAAATTATGTACCAGTTGGTGTTCGTGGAGTGTTTGGTGGTGTGGTTCAAAATATGCATATGCATTGGAAGTTCCATGAAACTGTGCAAGTTTGTTGTGATAATTTCCCTAAAGAAAAGATTAAGGAGATGGCGACCATGCTTGCGAGATTAAGTGGTGGTATCGTGGTGAATATACATAATGTGAAGACTATTATTATGTTTCGTGGTAGAAATTACAGACAACCGAAGAATTTGATACCAATCAACACCCTTACAAAAAGAAAGGTCTGACTTTATTCTGTTTGATCTGTTGTTCTTTCAATATAAGTTGATTAAGGTGTGTTTGGGTTTGCGTTTTAGAACTGATTGCAAGCAACTTGAAGGTAAAATAATCAGTTTATAATGTTTTGGTCTGCTATTGAGTTTTAGGGGTCAATTTATATTACTGAAACAAAACTGATTATCCAAGGTAAAACAAATTACTTATTTGTTTCTTTTTTAAACATAATTCGAATGACTTCTATTTCCATATCACTAAAAAGTCTTATTTTTCACAAAAGTTTCACTTTTTGTCATTTTATCTGTAAATTTCTCAAACATTCAGAATTTTTTGAAAACTCAGCATCTGATTTTGCTACTTTAAATAGCAGAAGCATTTCCAATCATTTTTTCTGCTGTCCGTCTTATTTGACTGTCATTCAGTATCATATAGTCATTTTCAGAATGCAGTTTCAATCACCCCGTAGTTGTGATGACTGATTACTGAAATTCAAATTATGATTGATGTGCAGGCATTATTTAAAGCGAGATTTGAGCAAGCGCTTGATTCACAAAAACTAAACATAAAGAAAATAGAGCAGCAACTTAGAAGAATCAACGTAAACCCTGATGATCCAGTTGCCATGGCCAGCATACAAAGAGTGGCGTCCACATTTTTTAATGCAATAGACAAAAAAGAAGGAAGCCCGTATGTCTTCCATGGTGACAAAAAGAGCACATCAGGTACAATAGACACAAAAGAACCAGAATCTGGTGAAGACAGTGATCAAGAAGAACTCGACAAATTCATAGCAGAGATAGAAGATGCAGCCGACAAAGAGTGGGAAGCAGAAGAAGCCGCTGAGAAAGAAGAAGTTAACAAAATAAGATATCTTTATAAAGAAGATTATGACGGAAGGTATACTAAACCCGGGATGGGTAGGATGGCCCCACAGAGGACAAGTACTAGTGAAAACGACGAGGCTGATGAAGATGACGAAGACAATGAAAATGACTCAGATGAAGCTCCTTATAGATATGATGCTCCTAGAGTAGAAAGATGGAAGGGGGGTAAAAATGGAAGATCTGGTAATGGCGGGAGATTTAATGAAAGAGATGACAGCAGGTTCATGAGAGAACCCGTTCAAGAAGAGTCTGATGCAGAAGATATTTTGAATGACTTGGAAAATGTCATGTTTGAATCTGATGAAGAAAAGGAATCAAGACCATCTTCAAAAGCTACGAATCACGAAACAGAAAGTAAGGTGAAAACATCAAAAAATTTGGATGAAGATTGGGACAGCGATTAACTTAAGAGGTAATAAATAGTGAATCATTTAGCGTTAACTTCACTTGACCAATGGTCATTCCTAGACCTTTTAGCCCAACTGTTGTGATCATGCAGGGGAACATATAATGGAACAAGCCGGAGATTGTTGAAAGTATCGTGCTGAGTTCAGTGGAATCAACCAGTTGCAATATACCATTGTGATGATTCATAAAGGCAACAAGTTGAGTCAAATATGCAGGATGGAGTACTCAACATGCCATGGAGGTGCTTAATGTTGTTATCCAGTGAGTTTTGCATATTTTATTTGCATTGGTTCAATGCTAGGAGATTGTGCAGAGAGTTATATGCAAGTAATACTAATTTTGACAAATTACCTATATTATTCTCCACTTCTGCATTTTGTCACTCCTCGCTTGCAATTCAAAATACGTTGTGACATAGATGCCTGGTCTCTTTTTTGTTTCATCCATGTTGGCTCTTTTATGTCAAAGTATTGGTTTTTAATTAAGATGTCAAGACTTTTGTTAGACAAAAAATGTGACTGAATTTGTTCCAGGTGTGAATAAGCCATGAGAAGCATTTATATTTTTAGCAATGATACTTCCTCCCAAAAACCGTTCTACTTTGTCCACCTAACAAAGAAGATGATGACATATGTCCTCATTCTTTTGTCACCCTGTTCTTCCTTGTTAGGAGGACGAAGTACTAAAGTATTCCAATTTTATTTCATATACCATCTACCTGTCTCGGAAAAGATAATAGTATAAGAGAGTTACTCGTAACATTTGTAATGATATATGCTTTTGTCTCACGAACCCCTGCCTCGTGTTTATGTGGCTCTAATTTCTGCCAACTCTGTCGGGTTGCATACGATATAATTGAAGCCCCGTGAGCAAAGTATCAAACATGACACAGGACCACCCTTACCTTACCCATGTTGCTGGTTCATATAAACTCCACACCTGGTCTGGACCAGCCAGTGGGCTGTCTGGTTCAATGATTTTAAATTACTGTTGACAAGATTCCATTTCTTGTTTGGTTTCATTTTTTTAAGGATCTGTCAAGTTCTTGTTAAATTCCTTCTAAAACCCAATTTTACCTTTTTTGGTTGTCCATGTTTATTGTTCAATTTCCTCCCACTTAATTTTCAATGGAATTCTTGTTCCACTAAAAATTTATCTTTATTACTATCATCATTGTCATCAGCAACATCATCTATATTGTATTTTTATAAGTTATTTATTAGCAATGGTCTTCGAATGATTTATAATCATGATTCATGACAATAAAGTTTAATTGTCATCATATCCTATCCTTTTTATTATATTTGCAGTATTACTTCTTTTGGATGTCACAATAATGTGTATTTGAGTTTATTGATTTCGAATGTTTTGCCGAGAAAATTAAACAAGAAATTGAATCAAGGGTGATTAAACAAGTCCCAGACGGTGTATAGACTGATAAAATTACTCAAGTTTTAATTATTTCGTTACGGTCACGATACATTGTTTCAACTACAATTACAAATCAAGTTCGGGTATTGTTCCATTATTGTGAAAATTGTTAATAGGTTTTGATCTTTAAATTAACTTTGAACAACTTTGTCGAACACAACTTTCCCTCTAAATCAAAGTTACTTTACGGTATTTTTCTCTCTTTACAGATATATTTTGAGGTTTTAAGTTGAATTTATGTTAGATGCAAACAACTTTGAAGTGATCACACTTCAAAGTTGTGTGGCGATGGGTTTCAAACCTCGTAAATTAGTCGGCTGAAAAGTCGAAAACCATGATTATAAAAAAACGAAGAGTTTCCTCTCTATTCCAGGTCAACCAAACACATGAGTTGACTAATATAGTAATTCTTTGACACTTTGTTTCATTCAATTCAATAAAAGTATTTTCTCAAGTGCTTCCTAAGACCAGCTTGACTGGTTCAGGTCTTGTCTCTTATTCTACTAGTCATATCTGCCCGGTCTATAATCATTTTTTAAATCTGATATCCATGCACTTACTTTTTATATAAAAATCGAAACTGATCAGTCGAGCTACACCACGTTTAATCAAGGAAAAGATCAAACGAAAGTGACCCGATTAGTCCATCCATTAACCGCGTTGCAATTTGCCTGAGTTAGCCTTAAAATGAAAGTATAAGTTAACACAGTAACATCACAAACCAGACAAAAGTTGATTGTGTGGTGGGAAAATATGACTCTTCTAAGTCTTTCCTAAGTCCACCTTCCATCATACAAAAGATATCCAAATTTCCTTAAATTCTATGGAAGATTCCCAGAAAGCACTAACTTTTATTTTATGTGCAGTTACCACCAGTTGACCTCAAACAACATGCTTACCACTTCCCTTCTCCCAACTAGTACAATACAAGTCATGCCAATACATCCTAATACTAACAATTGGACAAACAAAAACTACTGAAACAAGAACTCAATATGCAAATGTATATTATATAACGCCTCCGCATCCTGAACAAATACAGGTACAGTGGGGGGAAAAAGAATGTACAACTAACTCATCCCCGTTGGTAAACAAAAAGTACTTAAACTATATGTATCATGAAATGTTACACTAAAGTTCATCCAGCTTCTCGTATGCAATTACCTGGCAATAGATACCTATACGTGTCGGCATTTTCTAATAGATACGAAGGAAGATGGACTGCTGAGTAAGAATGAGGGATCGGACCCATCTTCGCTATAATATCCTTAAATGTGTACTCTTCAGGAAGCATATCGTATAAGTCATCACCACTGCAAATCACATTTTGAATTCTTTTTGGTTCAAGAAAATGAGAAAATCTAACTCTGTCAGTGTGGCTATAAGCTTTCATCTTAAATACAAAATCGCTAATCTTTCTAAAACAAAAGCTACAATGCCACCCTGAATCCGCCAATAAGTAGTCTGTTTGGCGGTAATGAGCATATCTTGTTTTACCCTTTTGGTACTCATGAACCGAAGCTCTCCAACTGCCATGATCTACATTGAACTCAAAAGAGTACAAATAATTGTTCATATTTAAATGAACAATTGGTGGAGGCCCGTCACACCATCTTAAAAGATCGATGGTATGAGCACTAGGAATTTCATCAACATCAGACATTATCAACAAATCACCATCTTCTATACCGGCTATTCTAAGAAGATGATCAAGTGCCACTCTCTGATAAGCTTCTTCAATAAAAGGGTTTTCGCCCTTTCTAAATCTTCCACCAATCGTGCCATACGTCAAACGGGATTCAACAAAATCAAATCTTTCTCGATTAATTGCAAAGTAATGAGGTTTTGGTATGCTTGTGAAGGTAGAGTTGGTTTCAAGAAGCACAAATTGAGTGATATAAGGGTGAAGTTCTTTCCATCTAATTGTAAGCATATCGATTTCATTATTAAACAGAACTGCATCATATACTTTTTTGGGATAGTCGCGTACCTCCCAACCATGGAGTTTGCATAGTGAAACCATTGAAACGTTTTCATGATAGTAATGAGGAATGTGGACGAAAGGCTTAGGGGGCGATTGCCATAGAGGTCTTAAAAAGTAGGTAATCTTTTGCCCATGGTAGTAAACACCCATGAAACCGATTGGAATGACTAGAAATAATACAACAAACGTCCGTATATCAAGGCTTTGCATCATGCAACGAATCCGAGCCATTCTGCTTTCCTCCTACAATTTTAAAACAATAGGAAAACGTTAAGCATCAACATGAAATTCTTGATAATGAAAAGCCTAAAGCTGCATCCAGATCGAGACATTAACAATGATTATCAAAGTTCCTGGCATATGCTCTTTGCTTTCATTGGGAGATCTTTTTTCTATTATAAGATGAAAATAATGAATCCAAATAACACAAAATTGCATCTTGAAATGGAAATTTTCACGAAAAGGTATCACAATATTGTTAATCTGATTCTAATTATGCAAATAGAAATAATCACTTTCGAAATGCTAATCCAGACACCCATGAAAAAGATTCGTATCAAAACACATGTAAAAGGTATCTTAAACCCTTCTTTATCTTGACAAAGTTTGCATTATATTCCAAGAATCAATACAAATATTAACCAACCAATAAGAATCAAACCAAAAATAAAGTTATCCAAATTAACCCATACCCAAATGTTTTAAGATAAATCCCACAATCATCAATTTCAAGTTAATTCACTCATGAATAATCATATAAGCACGTTTAGCAACTCAAACTCGAATACTCTTCATACTAAATATCCATTATATCAAAACGCGATAAGAGTGTCTTCAGAATTGCGTTTGCAGAAACGATTATGCGTTTTCAAAACAGCTTTTTCTAAAAGGTCTCATACTTTTTCAAAACTTCCTGAAAACATACACCTTTTTCAAATGATTCTCCAACATTTTTTCTTTTCTTTTTCGAGGTACTGGTTTCCAACATTTTGGCCGACTAATTCACAGGTTTTGAGCCCACGCCCCTCCCCTTACACTAGTTTTTGCAAACACAATAGTCAGATAATCTCCCAAACTACGAATTATCCAAAATAAACACAAAACCCATTCACATCAATTTATCCAAAATAAACCAATATCACAAATTTCAAAAAAAGCAAATATAATACCTGACCACAAACATCATCCCAATAATCATCCTTCTTTTTAGAAGATGAATAACCATCTGGCATTATAAACAAAAGAGGCTCAAATCAACAATTTTAATAAGAATTGCTGATTTAAGCCCCCACAATCCTGAGGGCTAAGTATCTGATTTCTCTATTATAAAAAGAATCAGCACAAACCCTGATCAAATGTGGGCACATATACCAACTTCCTTAAAAAAACAAAGATTTTATAAAAAATAAATGACCACCCCAAAATCCGACCAAGATTTAAGGGGCTCGTTGTACGATAATAATCCCCACTAAATTATAGCCGTTTCTTTTGTTTCAATGGTTATGAAGAAAATACAATAGATAGATATTATGAAAAATGATTTGTATGTATATGTTTTAAGTTTTGTGTGCGTGTGAAATTTTGTGAGACTCGAAATGAAGTGATTTATAATGAGGGTTTAAGTGGGCCACTTGTGTATAACCGTTGGGTTAATGAATGAAAATCTGGAATTAAGAGACTTATTTATAGTCGACTGGTGCTAAAAGTCTACTAGTATTAGGATGCTAATTCGATTAGTCTTAAAGCAAATTAAGTTTGTAGAAAGTAGAAAGGGGTTTGAATAGTTTCAATCATTAATTTAAGTTTTAAAACTTTGTTTATAAAAATCATAGATTCTTATTTATTTAGGATGAATCAACATTATATATGAACAATATATAAGTATAAACTATACAAACACAATATAAATAATAGCTACGAAAT
>BQNB010089839.1:1422-18178 GCA_026074375.1 Tanacetum coccineum
TAACATATTGACACATTTCCATCACATCTTTATCACACGCCAAACTTTTGAGACCATTGTGTAGAGGCAACTTAGGTATTTTGTAATAAAGCATCAAATCAGTATGAATGTACCCTAAATCCTTTACCATTGTTTGCACTTCAATTGTAGAAAAAGTATCAGCATCAACATCATCGAACCAATTAGATTTCCCTCCTATGTAACGCACATTTGGTGGACAAGTCAATTGACCTCCATGGTTGATCTTAAGGGTAAAAGCTGTTGGATGATTACCTGTAAAACACAAAAAAATATAAGTAAATAAGATTCGAAAATGAATTTCCAATTCAAATTTTATACACAAATTAGAGATAACTTACAATACTCTTTATATGAATCTAGTGTATGACCGTCTGGTCTCAATGACCAAGTAGCAGCCAACATTTGGGTTTCTTGTGAAATTAGGGTTCTTAGGTGTAGATTACTCAGGAAATTGAAAGGGTGGGGTGATTAGGGTTAGTGGTGGATTGAAATTGAAAAAAGGTGTAAAATGTTATACCAAAAATGTGAGTAGGTATAGTAATTAAAGCGGGAAATAGTACCCTCACGCAAATGGCACGTGATAGTGTTAAACGACCAGATTTAACGAAATTGTTAGATTTGGCTCAAATGTGAAATGGAAACTCGGGTTTTGGCTTAAACCCGCAAATTTTTAAAAAAATGGACCAAAAGCGTTATACCCGGTAAAGATAGTAGACCAAAATTGTAGTTTTCTCTAAATTTGATGATAAAGTCACTCAGGAGTCTAAAGTACACTTGAAGCGTGAGAGACCAATTGGTTTTAAGGATAAAAATCCTCGAAAAAGAAAAGCAACAGAAAATGCAATTATCTTTGAAGATATCGAAATATTATTGGGCCAAACCGAAACAAAACTTATTGATGAGAAATTCTTTTATAATGTTGCATGTGATGTCATGAATGGAGATGATGATCCAGAATCTGCATCAGTCATTCAATGTCAAAGTACACATGACTGAAACAAATTTTAAGAAGCACTGCAAGCTGAATTATATTCGCTCACTAAACGAAAGATTTTTAGATGAATTGTCCTCACACCTGGAGTTGTGAAACCCATTGGGTACAGATGGTTTTCATACGAAAACCAGAATGTCAAAGTAGACATGACTAGAAAAAATTGAAAGAAGCACTGCAAGTTGAATTAAAATTCGCTCACTAAACGAAAGATTTTTGGGCGAATTATCCTCACATGTGGAGTTGTGAAACCCGTTGGGTACGGATGGGTTTTCATACGAAAACCAAATGAGAAAGGTGAGGTCATAAGATATAAAGATAAACTTGTTGCTCAAGGTTTTTCTCAAAGAACATGGATTAGTTATAAGGAAACGTATTCCCCTGTAATGGATGCATTTACATTTCAATATTTGATCAGCCTGGCAGTTTTTAAAAACTTAGACATGCGTTTTACGGATGTTGTCACTGTTTACTTGTATGGATCGCTCAATAGTAATATTTATATGAAAATCCTTGAAGGATTTATAATGCTTGAAACATTAAGTACAAAACTCAAAGACATGTATTATGTCAAATTACAAATATCTTTGTATGGGTTATCTGGATGCACGTGGTATAATCGTTTAAGTGATTATGTTAAGCAAAGGATATAAGAGTAATCTTATATTTCCTTGTGTCTTTCTCAAGAAAACAGCATATCGTAATCATAGTTGTTTATGTTGATGATCTGAACATCATTGGTACAAATAAAGAAATTAATGAATTCGCCATGCACTCAAATGAAGAATTTGAAATGAAGGATCTTGGTAAAACAAAATATTGTCTTGGTTTGCAAATCGAGCACATGCCTAATGGCATTCTTGTGCATCAATCAAATTATCGTGAGAAGGTCCTAAAATGTTTCAATATGGACATAGCAAAATATTTAAATATACCAATGGTTGGTAGATCACTAAATGTCGACAATGATGCATTTCGCCCATGTGAAGAAGATGAAGATGTTCTTGGTCCAAAAGTGTCATATCTCAATGCAACTGGAGCTCTAATGTATCTAACAAATTAAACAAGACCCAATAATTCTTTTTTAGATAATTTGTTAGCAACAGTTAGTTCGTCTCCCACAAAAAGGCATTGGAATGGAATCAAGCACATATTCTGATACCTTCGTGAAAAGAGTGACTTTGGTTTATTTTACTCGAACGATTTAACACAATGATTGATTGGTTATGTAGATGCATGTTATTTGTCTGATCTCCACAAAGCTAGATCTTAAATTGGTTATGTGTTCTTGAACGGAGGCACTACAATTTCATGGCATTCTCAAAGGCAAACACTTGTATCAACATCATCAAATCACGTCGAAGTTATCGCACTACATAAAGCTAGCATGGAATGTGTATGGTTGAGGTGAATGACACAAATCATTGTGACTTCTTGTGGGCTAAAGAAATAGAAAAGCCCTCGTCTATGAAGACAATGCAACTTGTGTTGCAAAAATGAAAAAAGGGTATATCAAAATTGACTGGATGAAACATATACCTCCAAGATACCTCGCATACCCTCAAGACCTTATAAATGATAACCAAATTGAAATAAAGTATGTTCAATCAAACAATAATTCAACATATCTTTTCACCAAGGGCCTCCCAACTTCGGTCTTCAGGAAACACGTTCATGTCTACATTAGGGGGAGTCAAATATACACTGCACTCTTTTTCCCGCAGCTAAAGTTATTTCCCACTGAGTTTTTTTAGCAATGTTTTTAATAAGGTGATACTTTAAAGTTGACTCTACCCTGAAAAAGTGACATCTAAGGGAAGGGGGGGGGGGGGGGGGCTGTCATGAATTATCAGTTTCTACTAACAAATAAAAGTATGCCATATTTGTCAAACAATAGACCAATAATGTACCTATCTATTTTCTTCTAATTACCCTAAGTGTAAAGTGTGAAATGCATATTACAATTTGTAGTAGAAATCCCTCAGGAATGAAATGAAACAAAGTGCACCAATATCAACCTATTAAAGTTACTGCTTTCTTTCTAATCCTTCTTAAAAGTTAGTTAATTACAACACATTTATATTTTTCTATGGAAAAAATAAGCTAGTGGTAGAATTTTAGATATTAAACAAGTCAAATTATGAATTAGTAGATTTTAACATTGAAAGTCCCAAATAACACGTCTATAAGGAATCATATAACACTTATCTTAAACTAATAACACAAAGTATAACTTTTGAAACATGTAATGCTTTATTGACATTATCAAAGTATTACAAAGTGTTATAGATCATACTTGTTGAATGACAATGTAAGGTTACCCTTTGAACAAGTAAACTTAACAAGATATCAAGTTTACAAGCGAACTTGTATAGTCCCGCTAATAGGATCAGCTGACTATTGCGTAAGTTCAACAAAGGTGTAAATGCTTTTAATAATGACTACAATAAAAGCGATAACATTTACACCTCAAGACATTCTCTATTTATAGTGATACGAGGTTGTATCCTTAGTGGAGTTAGTTGGGACGTGTCAAGAATCCTATGGTGGAAGTACGTCTGCATTTAATGCACGTCCATTCTTGAAAACATCCCGCCCATACTCTTGTGAACAGTTTTGCTAACTATTTAGAACTTTTACCAATTCGTACTTTAGTTCAGGCTTTAATTTAAAGGATACTTTGTCCCGCCATTTTGTTTTATTGAATTATCCCGCCTAGAGAGAAACCACTTAGATAGAAACCTAAGCTCAACTTGTTATTCTTTAAAGGGTAATATGATTATCAGGGTATTGCCACCCCTGACTCTTCTTAAAACCATCAGCATATTTCATCTACATATCAGCTGATATTCATCCCAGCTAACGAGTATGTCTTCAAGTAATCTTCGACTTCCTTGACGATGTCTCTGACCTGAATACGTCTGAGGTTCAACGAGTCCATTCATTGCTCGCTGATGTCCGTCAGCGAGTCTTCAACACTTATCCTAATTTCTGTTCAAATCTAGACAAAGATAATTGGCACTGAATTGGCCCAACATACATTTTAAATATAAACCTAAAAGACTTTCATGAAAAATGGTTGTAAATTAAAGTGTATTTACGCACATGTCCCTTTTTGGATGTATTTACAATTTAGGTTAATGGTCACACAATTTTTGGTGTTATGGTGCACAAATAATTATGTGATTCCCTCGCACGTAAAGCACTTAATATTAATAATGTACTCATTTCGGTTTTGTTTTTAAAAACGCAGTGTCGCATGGTAGCGCAAAAATCCGCTAGACTCGGTGACCAGATTTTTAATGGGGATGATTACCTATAAGACTGGTAATTTGGGCGCATATGAATACATAAAATAAGCTTTGTGGTTGAAATGTCGAATCGATGATTAAATAGATCCTTCATTGAGTTTGAATTTACTGATAACGATATAATGATGTATAATAACTACCACAAATCCATAATGTGGTCTCGTAATTAAGCACATTCGGTTTTTTACAAAAAATTTGATATTCAAGTTTCACTAGACACGCATCTTTAAGGTGTCAGAAAAGGATCAGAAAGAGTAGTGATGAGGAAATCTTGGGTTAGACCGTATACTTCTAGGTCAAAAAACTTATTTTTACAAAATAACTTGAACAAAAAAAACTTTAATTGCTTACCTTTTAGATAGTAATATTTAGTCAAAAACCAGATTTTCACAACGTGTAAGGATTTAACCAACTTCAACCGCATAGTTTGAGCATCTAAAGTAGAACTCGTAGATGGATACATGATACGAAATAAGGATTGGAATGAGTTATTTTAAAGTTATGTTACAGTTGTAAACGAACCAGACAAAAAAGAACGAGACTTAGTTCATGTTCGTTCGTTAAATTTTAACCAGACAATGAACCGAAAAAAAACTCTAAATCAGACAAATTTTCTTGTCCATATTCGTTCGTTAAAAAATGAGATTGATCGTGTTCGTTCACTAAGAGATTAAATAAACGCTAAACGAACGAACATAAGTAAACATATAAAGACAAAAAATGACTTGGGAAGTATTATTGGTGCTCTAACCACCATGCCATGTAATAATTCAATTGGGAGTATAATGAGAAGGATTTTTTATGTTGTTGTATATTTTGTATGGCAAGAAGGGAAAGCCAAGATTTTCAAAGGTAAGAAAAGAAATGTCAACGCCTTATGTGATTCTATTATGAACGCTGTGAAATTGAAGATTATAAAGTTTAAAGTAAATAATTGAGTTGCGATGATTATGGTAGATGATAGATAAGGAATGAAGTTTTTTGATAAAGTTGGAAGAGATGGTCAATAGTGAATTTGGTCAATGTCTATTTGTTGAGCTGTGAAAGATGAAGCTACATTTAGCTATTGAGTTTTGGGGATTTTGTTGTGTGTTATTTTCTGATGCTTGACGATGTATATGTCTATAGTGGTTAAGTAAGGCTAAAATTAGTCCTAAGTGTATTTGGCTGCATGTTGAGTATCAAGAGGAACATGTAGCTAGTAGTTATATTAATCCTGCTAGAAGGGAAATGCTCGGATGGCCTTATATCTTTTTTTTTGATGAAATGCTACCGAAACATCATATTTCTAGTCTTGGGTGCCTGGTGTGGCAACTAGTATTGGTAATATGCTTTGTTCCTTGTGGCTCAGTAATCAAATCTCATAAGAAGGTTTCTAGTGGATAGTTGTTGTATGCCCATAGGTGTTTCACTGGTTTAGAAGGAAATGTAGTCTTCATTGATGATCCTTCTAGTTGTTGTTATAGAGATATAACAGTAATTCTGAATGGTCATAGTGGAAAGGAAATGTAGTCCCAATGAATTGGTGAAATGTATGTTTGTTTAGTATGTGCAGGATGTTCGCGTAATCCTGTTTGACAGTATTTTATTTGCTTATATTCCAATTTTAGTCATCTTGGTAGCCTTGGTTTGTCAGTTAATTTTGTGTTTGTAAATATTGGTTTGGGGAGTTATATACATTCCACCTTTTCATATAAAAAATATCAATTTGCTCAAACATAGATTTCTCAATCTTCTCAAAATAAAAACATTCTCAACGGAACCGGAGCCTATATTATATATATATAGAGGAAGGTTAAAATAAAAAGACAAATATCCGTGAGAATGATAAAAAGAAAACTTTTTTTAAAAAAGTTCTCAAAAAATTTTAAAAAAATTTCACAAAATCAGGTATGTTGGTGCATAAACCTTTTGTAAAAGAAGTTTTTCTAATTTTGAGTTTTCATACGTTTTTTTAATGCACAAAAAAATAAAATTTGATGAACAAAAAATTTTTGATACACAAAATTTTCAACTTGTAATAGTTTGATGCGCAATAAAATTTTGATGCAAAAAGTCAAAAGAAGTTGGGTACAAAAACGAATTTTTGATGCACAAAAATGCGATTTAATGCACAAACGTTTTTTTTCAAAAAAAAATTTCGGCAAAAATATTCACTTTAAAAAAAACTTCCTTCACAACTTTTTCATGCACCAACATACACGATCTTGTGGAATTTTTTCAGAATTTTTTGAGAACTTTTAAAAAAAAAATTCTTTTTTATCCTTCTCACGGATATTTGTCTTTTTATTTGATCTTTATCCTATATAATATTGTGTTTTATATGTGTACGTATGATTGAGTATACTGATTTTTAAATTATGTAAAAAAAATACAATATAGGACCATAAACACATAAACAAAAACAAACAAAAATTAACAAATATATAATCAAACGTTCACGAGCATTAATGAATGAACAAGACTTTTGATTATGTTCTTTCATTTAACTTAATGGGCATAAGAACGTGTCCATATTCGTTCATTTAAATAAATAAATACACATAACGCAACATTATATTGCACAATTCATAAAATATTCACCGAATATTATATACTATATACAATTGGCAGACGCCCCGACCCACCAACAATTTAATGCTACCCGGTTTTTTTGACCCGAAAATTTAATGCGCCCCTTTTTTTTTTTTTTTTTTTTTTTTCTTTACATTGCCTTTTTTTTACCCTTTTTTTAACCCTTTTTTTTCTCAAAAACTTTTTAAAATAAAACTTTATTTTTTTTCTCGGAATACCCTCTCGCGCTGTTTGAGTCATCGGTCTGTTTTTTTATGAATAAACCTTTAAGTTTCCTCAAACCTCGCGCTCCGCTAATCGTCCCGTTCTTTTTTTTTCTAAAAAAAATTTTAAAATAAAATTTTGCTTTTTCTTTTCTCGAAATACCCTCTCGCACTGTCGGAGCCATCGGTCTGTTTTTTTATGAATATTTTTTTCTTAACAGTTAGTTTTTTTTTACCATTTTTTTTTCCTTTTTTTCCTCAAAAAGTTTTTAAAAGTAAACTTTTTTTCCTCAAAAAAATTTTAAGATAAAATTTTCCTTTTTTTTACCGGGGTGCATTTAATATGCCGGCTCAACCCTACCCGGTCCGATCGGTTTTTTTTTTCTTTAGAAAAAAAAATTTGTTTTCTTTTTTTAAATACTCTCTCGCACTTTTTTAGTCATCGGTCTGTTTTTTTATGAATGTCCGAACATTTAAAAAAAAATTATTTTAATTGTTTTTTTGCTTTTTTTTTCAAAATATTCATTCACACTTTCTGAGTTATCGGTATTGTCGGGTCGACCCGACCCAGTCCGCCCCGACCCGTTCCTTTTTTTATTTACGAAATAGCCCCTCAAATATTTACGAAATACCCCCTCGCACTATGTGTTAAATTACGAAAACTGCCCTCATTTTAATTTTTTTTATAAAATACCCATTTCCCCACTAGCGGTCGACCGTTAGTTTTTTTTTTAAAACACCGGCCGCCAAACACCCCGCAGCGGAGCGCGGGTGACCTAACTTGTTAAAATATCAAGCGTATAAAAATAAATGGAATGTTAGTGATTTGGCCTTATATTGGACAAAGTTTTCCAAAAAACCACATCACTAGGTTAAAGCTAAAAAACGGTTTGGATTCCACTGAAGAAATGTTTTGTTGCAATTCGAAGTTTTGTTAATGGCACATGTAGTGCATGGCTTTGTTCGTGTTGTTTTAATTTCATGATTTTAGGATATTTAGGGCCCGTTTGTTTGGTAGGGTTAGACATTAAAGATTAGCATTAGGTTGATAAAAGTTATTTGATTGAAGTGGTTAACTTTTTAAATAGGACACAAAAACCATAAAATCTGGTTTATTGAAAAGATGCCATGAGTGGTGACTTTTCTCTCTCATCAAAATACATACATTAAGGGTGCGTTTGGTTTGTAAGTGGGTTTGGAGTTGAATTAGGATTTTTTTTTACGATTTCGTCTGTTTTTTTCGATTTCGTCCTTTTTTTGCGATTTCGTCCCTTTTTTGCGATTTCGTCCGTTTTTTTTGCGATTTCGTCTGTTTTTTTGCGATTTCGTCCGATTTTTACAATTTCATCTTTTTTTTACGATTTCGTTCGTTTTTTACAATTTCGACAGTTTTTTTACGTTTTTTACGTTTTTTTCCGTTTTTTACGATTTCGTCTGTTTTTTTCTCGATTTCGTCCGTTTTTTTACGTTTTCGACCTTTTTTTTACGATTTCGTCCTTTTACGATTTCGTTCGTTTTTTACGATTTTGTCCGTTTTTTTACGATTTCGTTTGTTTTTTTGCGATTTCGTCTGTTTTTTTACGATTTCGTCCGTTTTTTTACGATTTCGTTCATTTTTTTTACGATTTCGTCTGTTTTTTACGATTTCGTTCTTTTTTTACGTTTTCGTCCGTTTTTTTACGATTTCGTTTGTTTTTTTACGACGTTCGTCCTTGTTTCAAATACGAAAACGTAAAATTACAGACCAAAAAGTAAAAAAACTGACGGAAAACGTAAATAAAAAAACCGGACGGAAAAAACGTAAATAACGAACGAAAATCGTAATAAAAAAACGGGGGAAAACGTTAAAAAACGTGACAAATCGTAAAAAAACCGGCGAAAACGTAACAAAAGAACAGCGAATCGTAAAAAAAGGCACGGAAATGTAACAAAACGCGGACGCAATCGTAATAAATTCTCAAAAATTGACGAAATCGTAAAAAAACTGGCGAAACGTAAAAAATGGACGAAATCGTAAAAAAAGGACGAAATCGTAAAAAAACGGACGAAGTCATAAAAAACGGATGAAAACGTAAAAAACAGACGAAATCGTAAAAAAACAGACGAAATGGTAAAAAAATGAAGAAAACGTAAAAAAGTGGACGAAAACGTAAAAATACGGACGAAAACGTAAAAAAACGGACGAAAACGTAAAAAAACGGACGAAAACGTAAAAATACGGACGAAAACGTTAAAAAACCATTAAATAAATAAGATTCACCCAGTAGCCCATTTATCCCATTAGTGCCCGTTTTAGCCCGTGCCCGTTTTGGCCCGTACCCGTTTTGCCTGATGCCCGCGCCCGCCCTGCCCGCCCGTTTTGCCGCCTCTATTTTTGTGTTTCGAATATGTCTTTATAATATTACAAAAGTAAATAGAGAATTGAGATAGAAACAACAACACTTGAACATGTATTCTAGTTTTGTAAAATGGAAAACACAAAAACGTGTTTCCTTGACTAAACGCGTTTTCCAAATTTTCAATTGTTTTGTGGAGATGGAAACCCCCTCCTTTTTTCTACAAAACAGGAAAAAGAAAATGATGGAAAATATTTTCCAACTAAACGCAACCTTAGTATCTCTACTACTTTATAAAGCATTAGCATATTTTAATTTTAGAAGTTTTAAAATTTTTAAATAAAAAATATTTCTTTTTTGAAAAAATCTAATACAAGTCATTAGTCAACCTCACCTTAAATGCATATATTTTTACAAACCAATATGTAACCTCACCTTAAATGACCTTAAATGTATACGTTTTTTCATAAAATCAACTCATTTAAAAGGTCACTGCAACTTTGTAACTGCCCATTTGGTAAAACATATATAAACTCACACACAACAATACACCCCATTCTATTTTCTATAAAAAAAAGTCTCCACCATTCTTCTTCTTCCTTTAAGTTTTCATTTTTCTCTAACTAATATTGCACGTGATGATGTTTATGGACAACGACATACAAATGATTTGTGGTTGCCTGAGAAGAAAACGAGGTGTTAGATATTGCTAACCTATTTTAAATTTTGGGTTGTTTAGTAGATTATTAATGTTATTCTTGCAAGTATCAATAAGTGATTATTGCAGGTATTGATAAGTGGTTAGTGATGCTCACGGGGTATATCAAGATGTTGATGGTGCGGATGGAAATCGTACCAATTTGGTCAAATATTTTTTCTTGGTTTAATGAGTCGGACTCGGAATGAATTCGAGTCGGATCTAATAATCTTGGTAATGAGGAGATGATACATGAAAGTGTTGTGTAGTCGTTTGTAGCATAAAACACCATAGAAAAATCTTATTATTTCTTGCATTATCCTTTCTTTGGTATGATTTGTATAACTTATCTCAATGTCTCCCATTTATCTAGCATATTCTAGCTAGCAGAATATCACTAAACATTTGAAAGTTGTAACAGCCATCCAGAAAATCAATGGTACTAATATTTGAACTTATAACATTTAATGAAAATGTAACCGTCAATGCAATATTGAAAAAAAAATCATAGTGCTATAAATCAGGAAATAAACACTTAAATTTTGAAGTTAAACACTGTACTATCATAGTATCACTGAAACTTAACTTTGAAGTTCATAACTTTAACAGAATTTTTTATTACCTTTCATAACAAAAAAATGTCTAATTAGTATGTAATTCTTTTTGTTGACTCTATTGTACTTTAAGTTTCTAGCGTCTTGCTAGACTCTTTTTTATATATATTCCATCTTTGCCGTTCAAAAAAAAGTAAAACTATAAGTCAATAAAATAAATATGTATAAGCTTTTTATAATGTTACTATATGCTTAAGCACGAAAACAAGCTAATTTCCAGTTAATAATGTAACACCCCCAAATTGGGTCGCAGCGGAATAAGGATCAAGGAGTGTTACTTCATAAATCAATAGCACAAGATATGAAAGAGCGACCTCTAAATGAGTCGTTTAAAAATGATACATTGGATTTAGCTGAAATATTGTTACAAAAGCTCCATGCTTTAATTGTTCATCCATAAAAATGTAGAGATTTTGATACATAACAAATATCCCAAAATGTAATGCATCTAAATCTCTATTGCAATATGACTCCAAAATGATGACCCCAATGTATCCAAGTTCTTGTACTCTTATTGACTTGAGAAAAAAATGCTCAAAAACGTCAATATAAAGTTGGTGAATTCACATGTTTAAGTAATGTATAAAGTATGACCGCAAGATTCAAAGTGTGTGACAATGTAACACATATAATATCACAAAAGTAATTACGAATGCACTAAGCTCATGACACTGAAGCTACAACATGTATGCCTGCAATTTAATGCCAATAGTGTGCCCGTGTAGATGTTCAACCCGCAACATCCAAATCCGACATGGTATACGTCCGTTAGTTCGGTACCGCCGAAACTAGTGAGCGCTACTCACCCGAACGGGGATGTCAATCCCAAATAGATCTATTTATAACATTCGCGCTTATACCGAATAATTAACAGTTCATGATTTATGTGCATAGCGGGTTATTGCTACTTAGGCAAACTCGTAATTTGTTTAAAAGTGTACTTGCATCCAAATGTAAAACAATGCATGTTTCTCACCTCAAAAGTTGTAAATCATTGTAATTATATAAAATGGGATTATGAACTCATCTCTAGTGAATGAATTGATTTTAGAAAAATCAAATGAGTGAAACGCCACGTGAAGTCTGAATGCAACATAATTAATTTATAGGTCGTATGAGTATAGTGTATTTAAAATAACTACAACAATATAAATTATAGAGTTATATCACCACCCAATAGTTTTTGTTTACTTTATAAATGTTGAAACAATATTTAAATCGTGCTTGATAAATAAGTGTCCAAGTATATGATCGGTAAAAATATTATATTTGTCCAATAATTGATTATTTGTTAATAACACTTGATTTAATATTTTTATGAGTTAATTACATGGTTCGTCCCCGTGGTTTAGGCCAAATCTCTGATCTCGTCCCTATTTCTTTTTTTTTTGCATGATTCGTCCCTATCTCAAAACTATGTAACACCATTCGTCCCTATCTCTTGAGATAGGGACGAATGGTGTTACATAGTTTCGAGATAGAGACGATTCATGCAAAAAAAGAAAAGAAATAGGGACGAGATAAGGGTTTTGGCCTAAACCACAGGGACGAACCATGTAATTGTTTATATAATAATATTATATAAATAGTTTAATCTTTTTATAAAATAATATTTATAAAGTTAAAAACATGTATAAATATTATATAAGTAATACTACATTATTTCTTAATGTTTTTATAGCCTAAACGGACCCGAAAGTGCTCGTAAACCTTATTTTATAATCCCAACAGCTTGTATTTTTATATAAATGCAGAAAATTGTTTATAAAAGTTATCTAGCTTTTATAATTTCTAATTAAATATCTATACACTTCTAGTCTCCGAAAACTTGATCTTTATAGTAAAACGTTATTCCGAACAACTTTGTAGTTTTATACCTTGGCCGAATCGGACCCGAAAGCCCTCAAAAACTCCGTTTTCAGATTCTGCAGTTTTCCCGTTGTGAGAATTTAAATATTTTTCCGGAATCTTTAAAAACTCGTAACTTTCTCGTTTTAACTCCGTTTTACATGTTCTTTATATGTACGAAATCGTGTCAAGGTAATTTATCAAAATAAAATATTCACAGATTTATAAAAATCTGTACCAAAACAGTTAATTCAAACTGTGTTTGTATAAAATCATTTTTATACATTTAGTTATTGAAATCTTGCAAAAATCGTATCTCTTTCGTTATACCTCCGTTTTCAAGTTTCTTATATATTCGGAATCGTGTTAAAATAAACTATTTGAATCTGAGGTTTATATAATTTATAAAAATTCGTAACTTTTACAGATTGTATAAACATATTGCATTTATCATTTATAAAACTTGTTTTATAAACTTTTGACATAATTAAATTATTATAAGTTCTTTAATTTAATTAATACAACATCATTTGTATATTTTATGTCCTCTAATTTGTGTCTATTAATTTATATCCGAATATAATGTCCTCATAATTATTTATTTATAAACTTTATAAATAAACTTTTAACAATTACTTCATCTATTAATTTTATAAATTAACCAACACTTGTATAACACCAAGTAAAATATGTTCTTGCATTATAACATATTTTAAACATCATTTCATCATGTGTAGTTATTTATTCGATTATGAATATGCTTCTGTTTATTTTATAACTTTATAAAATAACTCCTAAGTGGTGATTAACAATATAACAATATGTATGTAAATAAATAAAGTAATTATAAAAGTGTAGATATTATAATGGACCTTATGTGAATGAATGAAGATATAAACACTAAATTAAAACCCTAGTTCTTCAACCCAAAATCTTTTGAAAACTCTAATTTTCTTCTTAGCAAACCCTTGATTTATTTAAATCCTTAGCTTTGAACCACCCTTGATATGTCTTAGATATCAAACCTAAACAACCTTGTATACTTGTAACCTTGCTAAAACAAAAACTATAAAAAAATTCTAGCTTATGATTTTGAGTCGTGGGTTCAATGGAGCACAAAGGAAATGTGTGTTTGATTTTTCTAGTAATGAAATGTGTGTGATAAGTCTTGCATTAACTTTCTATTTATAGGGCAAGTATTAGGAAAACAACCTTAATAAACCATGTGTTTTAAAGTGGTTTAAGTACCATAAGTACATGTGTTCTCCTCCTCCCTAGGAGGAGGGAACGGTTTGGGTACAATAAGGGGATTTGACAATTTTTGGAAAAGGGTTTTTAAGGTTTACATGATGGATAATAACAAGATGAAGTGATCTTAGTGGAGGGTTAGTGTATTATTTGTTGTGTTTGTAAAATATGGGACGTCATACATGATTTATTAAGAGAGAATTTTATAAATTTTGTATATTGGGTATAAGTGTGGGTATTTGTTGAAGTATAGATGGGTATTGGTGCTTCCATGCATGCATAAATGTAATTTATTGCGAAACGTAAACGCTTTACGTAACAAATAAAAATAAAATATGAAAAGTTAATAATTATCCTCGAACTAATTATATACCACTTGCTTGACGTAAACTTTTATTGTTTGATGCTCGTTTACGTTGAATGATGATTTTTAGTTTACGCGATTTAACTCAACGATAAGAATTAAAAGTAAACGCGTAAACCCCTAAAAATAAATAATGGAAAGTTTGAAGTCGTAAAATGACCTGAAATAACGGATTGTTACAAATAACCTTTGATGTGCGCTAAAACACACATCATTTATACCCCGAAAAACACTATTAATTGGACTAAAAACATGAAATATGCTTAATTATATTGCAAATATGTTTGTTTGGTATTTTTATGTCTTGCAGGTAAAACGGATTGAAAACAATGCAAAAACGGGTATTTACGGGTTCGTTTTGATCAAGAGTGCTTAGTATCAAAATTCAAGACAAAGTCGTGAAACGTCCCCGAGCATGCCCTCGGATCTTATTGGGCCAGCACGTAACCCACTTTATGGGCCGGGCCAGCCCAAGCTAGCATAGGCCCAACAATTAAAGCCCAACAAGAATAATAAAACCGAATCAATATATAAGAAATGTATTGATGATGCATGCATGACGTTAGGTCACGTGTTGCGAAATTAAATAAAACCAGAGCACGTGCCTGCGCACTTAAATTGGGAGGACGAATAGAAGGGCCACACGTGGAGGAGAAACTTTATACAACTTTCAATTTGTTGTGCAAAAATCAAATGGACGAAATGTGGCGTACAAGTGAAGCTTAAGAAGAATCACACGTGTCCGACTTCCATTGGATTTGCCACGTTTTTCAGTACGATGTGGCATTTCCAACGCCAATCATTGGTTGATTATGATGTAATCATTAGACAAAATTTACAAAAGTGCCCCCCACATTTTGATATAAATAGGCCGCTCTGTTAGATATGAGTAAAAGACTCGGTCACCGCGTATATTTATTGTTTATAATAGTTCGTAGTTTAATAGTTAATAGTACGTTTTTCGGTATTAAGTCGGGTACTAATACCCGGTATATTGTAAGAACTATATATAGCCTCTTCCAACTTTGGAAGAGGCAAGCTAGTCATTATTTCATTTCATAGAAACATATACACTCTCTCTCTCTCTAGAATCTCTCTCTTGTGTTTCTCTCACTAGAAACTAGCTAAACCACTCGAATCATCACCCGTGTTATGATTTAAACGATCCTACAATTGGTATCAGAGCCTTGGTGGATTCGTGTGGTTATATATCAAATTTCGTGGCTTATTTTAAAGAAAAAAACCACGGCTCACTTTTGATTTTGGGCTTATTGTTTGTTAATCTTGCTCTCTTCTTGTTCTACACATCAAAAGGTTAGAGTGTTACAAATTTCGTGGCTAATACAAGCTCCTAGTTCGAATTATAAGCATTTAAAGCTTAGTGTTCTTCGTGGAGGATTGCTTCATTTTGGACGATTCTCAAAGAAATACGAGTTAAGGTGTGTTTAAACTTGATATACACACTTAGTATTACATGGTAAAGCTTTATTTCGTGGGAAATAAGCTCATTTGGAATGAATATGCAAAAATCGAGCATGGTGTTCATCATGGCGGTTTGGTAAGATAAGGGACAAGATCCACGTTTTTAGGAAAAAGTCAAAGGCGAGTTGCTGGTCAAAGGCGAGTTGCTCACATAGCCGGCGAGTTGTCAATAGGTTTAGCAGCGGTTTGCTTATTTTTCAGCGAGTTGCTAAACGGCGGTTTGCTAAACGGCGGTTTGCTAAACGGCGGTTTGCTAAACGGCGGTTTGCTAAACGGCGGTTTGCTAAACGGCGGTTTGCTAAACGGCGGTTTGCTAAACGGCGGTTTGCTAAACGGCGGTTTGCTAAACGGCGGTTTGCTAAACGGCGAGTTGCTAAACGGCGAGTTGCTAAACGGCGAGTTGCTCACGGCGAGTTGCTCACGGCGAGTTGATTATTTTATTGATCCAGCGAGTTAACAAAACTAGGCAGCGAGTTACTTCAAAACCACGGCGGTTTGCCTAGTAAGATCTTGGCGGCGAGTTGACCTGTTAGGCAGCGGTTTGCTCAATCAATAGGAGGCGGATTGGTTGATTTCAAAGCGGCGGTTTGATAGAAACATATACGCAGCGAGTTGACCTGTTAGGCAGCGGTTTGCTCAATCCAGACGACACCCCTTTTAGCGACACTTTTTGGCGAAAAATTTAAGTAATTTGTAATCTTTTTTCTATAGCTTTTTAACTTATTTTTACGTCAAATTCAAATTTTGGTAATCGGGTAAAAATTATTTTGGTCGACACCTTTTTAGCGACACTTTTTGGCGGGAAAAATTAAGTAAAATATAATTTTTTCTTTAGCCTTTTTAGCTCATTTTTACACCAAATTTAAATTTTGGTAATAGGGTAAAATTTATTTTTTATTATCCAACTGCGTCAAATTTCAAATAAATCAACAAACCAAATATCACAACCAATTATTCATTTACGGTTTTTCTATTGATTTTGTACAATCCCGGTAAACTTCTTATCGGTTTAAATCTTAGACTTGTAAAATCCCGTGAACGTTAATTGCATTTATAACCAATACATC